>BDSI01000201.1:0-54725 GCA_003117195.1 Eudorina sp. 2006-703-Eu-15
CTCCCTTACAATAGTACTGTGACACTGTTTGAAGACTACTGCTGCCTGTTTGGCTGCATCCCCAAGTTTCGTCATCCATACTCTTTTTTACAAAGAGCACGCCTGCCACCTTTATCATGCCTACACAGAGATCACGACGTTTGGCCGTATGATGGCACAGCTAAATGACATCACCGCGGCCGCTTAGAGGTGGCCTCTCCGGCATCAGCTACACCGCTCGTCCTGGAGAGCAGCGTGTTTGACGAGAATACCGGCCGTATTGTCTATCGTCAAATGCTTCGTGGTTGTGCTCCAGCAGGCAGCCGTGGCGCCCGTTGTGCCGCCCGCTGTGCCACCCGTGCCGGTCGACGAGGCGCGCGCCCTGACCAACATCAACCATCACCACCGTTAACAACTCCGACGATACCGCCGCTTCCCCAACCAACGCCGAAGGGAACCCTAGTGGGCCATCAGGGACGACCGCGAAAGGAAGTCGTGATACGCAGGGCCCTGCCGGAAGCGTGTGAAGCTGGAGGCCCACGCCGCCTTGGATCTGGTGCGCCGCATGGAGCCCGGCACCATGACACAGGTCGAGCTGGCGACGCAGGTTACATTCTGAGTGTGAAGGAGTCGGACATCTGCATGGCCAGTAAGTAAAGCAAATCGTCCGCTTGACTGTGGTATGCGCTCTTTGATTTACACGCCCGCCTCCGCTGCCATACCGCATATGTTAGAACCATGGTTGATACGGGTACGGCACACTTGTCCAGTGACATGACTATGCTGTTTTCTTCCGCCACACGTAGGTTACGAGGTCAACTTGCCGGAGGGGCTGGACGGGCTGGGCTACTCCGAAAGAAGGACCATGACATCAGTGTGCAGCATGGAAAGGGGGCTGCAGACAAGGACTCCCGACCCAGAGCACTTCAGCCAGGCGAACAGGAGCGCGCTGCCTACTTTACAGCCGGCTGCTATGCAGCTGCAGGTACGGTCTACTGGAAGTCGTGTGAACCCGTTACATCACATTCGTCCTTCTCTGTGATAGTGTGCTTTCTCTGCGTCGTGTACAATGTCTGCCGCCCCACAACCCCTCTCGTGACCCATCTCGCTCTCTGTAGGTTACGCGGTTGAGCAGAAGCTGGTCTTCGACTACCGCACGGCCACGAGTACTGGTATTCGCGGCACCTGGGCAACTTCGTCTCCAACGGGAGCAAACGGGGCCTGCCGTTCAAGCCCGCCAGCTCTCCACCCGACTTTTGTCTTGCTTGCCAAGAAGTAAGCACACAGCCTGCTTTGGAGCTGCCCCGCTGCCTCCAATGTCCATCATCTTCTGCGTAACCCTACCTGCCTGCCTTCTCCAATACCCGTGTGCAGCCGGCCTTCGTTGGTCTATGGGTCCCGGACCAAGCCGACACAGGCGCCGTTACCGCCAACGTCATCAAGTGGAAAGCTCTCGCGCATCGCAAGTCGCAATCTGGGATGCGCAGGTGCGGCCCGTCTTGGTGGTCGCCAAGCCATCTTGGAGCGTTCCGGTTGGACGTACAACGACACTATGGCACAGGACTTGGCGAGGCCGTGGCGGCCATGCCCCAGGTGGACGACACTGATGTCAACACTCGCAGAGGCGAGCTCATGTGAGTTGGTGTCTGTGCTCAAGGGATGCTCTGCGTGCTGGAAAGTTCATCTCAGTTGCTCTGCTGATTGTCGCAGCATGTGTGTTGCACTGAAAGGCATGTATTAACCTTGCGTCTTGTTTCTAATTTGTCTTTCCACGCAGCCGGCACCTGCTGCTCGGCACTTGCCCGACGTTCTCGGCAGCGATCCGGGTGCTGGCGCTATTCAACAGTAAGTGGCTTGATCAAATGCACGACTTGCCTGGGCTTGGTGTGGATGCCGACCTGCAGCATTTGTCCTTTGACGTGTGCAGTGCAACCAAGCAACCACGCACTGAGGCGGTACGGTGGTGGACAAGGTAAGATTGAGAGTGGGGCCGTACATGTTGGACTTAGCACTATCAAGTTGTGTGCAAACCAAGAAGACGCCTACAATATTTCTGTTCCACTGACACCTCTGCCCCGCCTGTTGGCAAGCAGGTCACGTTCGCGACAAGGCCGTGGTGGGGCCGTCGGAGGGTGGCGCTGTCCAGATGGCCGCTCGCCTGGGTGCCGCCTTGGCGCAAGTGGAGGAGGAGGACGAGAGGAGGAGGGCGGGCCTCCAGTGCCTGGGGCGCCCGGCGGTGCTTACGGTGGCCCTGGGGGGGTGCCTCGCCGCCTCAGTCGCCAACTCATTCGCAAAGCTCCAGCAGCGACGACGGCAGGGAGAAGCCTGTGGGAGACGAGGATGAGGAGGTCAAACGGGCTGCTAAGCGGAATCGAAAAGATAAGCAAGCATGTGAGGCCAAGAAATCTAAGGCCAGCAAGCCTGATAAGGCCAGGAAGCCTGATAAGGCCAAGAAGCCTAAGGCCAGCAGGCGCTAGCTTGGTACACGTGGGATGTGATGTTTGGGCGTACGGGTAGGCTATGGCAGAGGTAGAGGGTTGGAGCGTGCTGGGGCGGGGCAGCGCCAGGCAGTGCGACGGGGCCGCGTATGGCAGGGGTGAGGCGGGGCCGCGCGGGGCAGGGCAGGGCGGGGCGGGCGCGCGGGGCAGGGCAGGGCGGGGCGGGGCCGCGCGGGGCAGGGCAGGGCGGGGTCCTACGGGGCATGGTGCTGGTGCGATTGTTCGGGAGCAGGTGCTGGGACCAATAACTGGCGCTACACGGATGTCTTTGGTATTGGCTTTGGGTCTCTCTTTGGATCCCTCTTTGGGTCCACTTTGGGTCCATGTTCGGCTGCGACTTTGGATGCCTCTTGGCATGTGTCTTCGGCTTTGTCTTTGTGGCTGTCTTCGACTCGTCTTTGGAAGGTCCTTTGCGACTGCATTTGGATTCTTCTTCGCGCCGGTCTTTGGCATGTCTTTGGATGTAACCAAAGAGAAAGTCTTCGGAATCATCTTTGGATGACTGCCAGTAGAAGAGCCAGTAGAAGATACCAACGAAGAGACAGACAAAGAGACGGGCGAAGAGCTCCCAAAGAGCACCCAAAGAGGTTCGGTTCCCAGAGTGTAGGTACGATCCATGCGTAGTATTTGGGACGTAGAATAGTCGGACTGCTGCTGGCTTACTAGCTACTTGCATCCAGTTCGTCTTATTATGTATCTGTCGTTGGCAGTTTACACAGTTCACACACACACACACACACAAGTTTTTCCTCGCAGGTTCTATGGTAAGTATATTGCCACCTGGTATCGGGCGGGCGGGCGGTTGCCATTCTAAACACACACACATACAGTACGCAGCGCCTCGGCATGTAATCGCGCGCGCGTGTCCTCCTTCCTGCTGCTGTGCATATACAAGTACGTGCGTGCGTGCGTTCGTTGTCGCCTCCGCTCAACCGTTCCGCAATTCTGTAATCCATGCATCCAGTTCTGCAGCAGGTGACCTTCCACTACCTCAAGGACAATTTTGCCGGTTTAGACGATTATGAGACGCGCTGCACGGCCGTGGCTGAGGACTTGCCGTACTTGTGGGCCCTGAACGAGTGGGGCCTGAGCAACGCCCGCCTGGTACGGCCGGACAATTGCGACAGCCGCAACACATCCCAGCAGTTCTTCTTTTCGCGCTCCAGCCCCGATAGTGCCGCCGGTAAGGAGCGAGGTGCTTGCCCGTATATGTGGATGCATGGGGGCGGGGTCCGAAGAAATGAAGCAGTCACGCGGGGGCGTTTGTGGCTGTGTCCGAGTCTGCCGCCGGTGCATGCGTATACATTTACGTATAGTATGTGCGTGTAAACGAGCGACATGTATGCGCGTGCGCGCGCGCGTGGTATTATCATGTATTGATCGATCTGCCTAGCTAGCTAGCTAGCTGTCGATCACCTACCTAACCCTATCAGAGACCCTGCACAGCATCTCGAGGGGTAAGCCTTTGGCGCGCCGTGTTGTTCGCTTGTTACATACAGCAGCGTGGTATGCGGGGTTGACACGTACGTGTGTATGTGTGTGTGCGTGTGTTTAGAGAAGAGACCCGCCCGAAATAAACCAAGCACCAACATATGTGTGTGTGTGTGTGCGGTGGCAGCAGGTTCGCTCGGCAGCCTCTACCGCATCTACAAAGGGGACGCGATGACCAAGTGCTTGAGCGTTCCAGTCCTGGTCGTGTACCCGCGCTTTGGGGGCCCGGGGGAAGAAACCTACCCCCTGGTACTTGCGGACTGCGAGTACGACGAGTTCACTCGGTACCTGCAGGAGTTCTGGGTGCTAGCCGCTGAGACCGGGTGAGAGCGTAATGTGTGGATGGGGCTAGCGGGATGCTATGTATGTATCCTGATGTACATAACTATACTTGACGAATGATTTGTTCGGGTGTGGTGCGTGCCTGTGGTGCACGCACCCATCTGATGAGCGAGACCACGCGCGCACGGCATCAGCTGGCTAAGATGCCGTGGTCTCATCAAATGGGTGTATGTGTCGATCGAGGAACAACAGCGCAGCCAACTACCGGTAGCTAGGGCAGTTTCGGTCATCTAAAACGAGCGAACAAACCAGCGCAGTTCAGTGAATGAAACGCATATTTTTACTGACTAGCCATTTGCATCTGCTTGTTGTTCTGACCCGCCGCCCACCTCCCGTGCGCCCGCCCGCGCCCGCCCCCACCCCAGGGGTTATACAATAATGTCCAAGGCAGCTCCGGGGTGGTGCTTTGAGGTCAGCACATACAGGGACATGGGGGACGTGATTGCGGTGAGGGCCTGCAAGCCCTTCACCCAGGCGCCCCGGCAGATCATCTACCTGGATGGCTTTGTTCCCTAATGAATGCTATCCATTGGTTGCCGACAGCAAACCAAACTAGTGGGATGGATAGGTAGATACTTGTACGTACACGTTATGTTTTGACTGCGGAAATCGCCATATGTACATTGCACTATCGCCGTCCGTCCCGACACACGCACAGCAGCTGCTTGTCTGTATGTCCCGCGGCAGGTCCTGGTCGTGAATGTCCGCGCGCGCGCGCGTGGTCCAGCAACCTAGCTAGCTAGTTAGCTATGGATAGGAACATAGTTATTAGCACTTACGCCGCCCATCCAGTCCCCATCCGCTACCTACATACGCACCGCCGCGGGTCCCAAGCAGCACACACACATGCCAGCTGACCTGTCCGCTGGCGCACCTGCCTACCCTTGAAGCCCGGGTGCGTGGAAGATAGCCCGCCCGCCGGATGTACACGTGTGGTGCTTGATGACAGTGTAGATTATTGTCATCAATCAATGCATGGGAGAAGACACGGCCATGGGCCGAGCTGCTGCTGCTGAATCTCCAGCTACCCACAGCGCAACAGCAGGACGTTCGTTGTTATATGTAAGGTTCATCGGGTCGGGCTTGGTGATGATGTAGATGATGCGTTAATTGCAACCGTTACAAATACCGTAAGGAGGATGCACATATTGCTGGTGTCATTGCTAATTGTTGAGGGGTATATATTGCGGATCGAGCGGCCGGCGGCGCTGCCTTGGTCGGCGCTGACGTTCGTTGTTAGGTGTTCCGGCGGGGGATGCATGTGCGGCACGGGCTACCTGCAGTACCTTGCCGTGCATCCATCGATTTGATGCGTACAGGTACAATGCATTGTACGCAATAAATATTGCAATCAGCAGGCATTGGCCTTGGCACAAGGCTATACATACATACAGCATGGGCGGGAACCGCAGCCAATAATGCATTAGTTTGAATGAATGTTACAGCGGACCCCAACGGGATCATCGGTGTATACCAGAGCAAGCATTAGTTGTGGCCATTACTTGTGTATGTGTGGTGTATAGGACGGAGTGGCCGCGCGCGCGTTGCGTCGCGTTGCCGGCGGGGCCTCACTCTATTCCCTTTAGAGTCTGTCCAGCAGACATACAGCAAGTATCTACGCACCAATGAAACCTTGATGTTGTCCGCTGGCTGTGGCATTCATCATTCATTCATGGTCGTTGCTGTGATGTTCGCCAAGCAATCAAGGTGCAGTTCCTCGGGTTTTGAATGAACCGTGCGTGTACGTCGCAGTAGTGGACCTCACAGGCGGGTCATCATCGGTGACAGTCGCCGCAGCCCCCGCAGCCCGTACGTACGTGTCTGTAAATCCAACCTTCACAGACCGGTTTGAGGTGGCCCCACCATACATACATGCATGGGATGGAGTTTGGAGCACCCCTTCGTCCTAACTCTCCCCAGCAGCTCCATTGGAGCTCTGGCAGCAGATCATCCGTCCGCTGCGGGCCGACGAGACGCGGTGTTCTTCATTCGTATCGTCCGCTGTGTGGACTGGCGCCGCTGTACGTGGTATGTCGTACCCGGGCCGTTCTCGTTGCGATTGCTCGCCGGCGGGCCAGCAGGTTCTGATGGCCAAGAGGACCTCATCCTTCCCGGCCCCTGCCTCCTGCACCTGCTGCCAGCCTCGCTTCAGACAGATAGAACGCCGGTCGTGGGGGCAGGCAGGACAAAGTTGCTAGGTAGCCACGCATCCACAAGCTATCTGTGTGCAGGTATGGGGTTACGCACCCCCAACCATGTAACACACACACACAAGCTATCTATCTATGCCCGTCGGAACTACAGCTGCCCCCCGCCCCTGCGTGACTGCTGCTAACGAGTAACGACAAATGCATGTATGTATGCGCGGTGTCTCCATCCAATCCACGCACGGCGCCACCCACGCGCCCTTACTTGTCGTACATTTCCTGGGAAGGTGAACGACTTGCTGATCTCATCACTGGGCCGATTCCCAGACTGCTCGAGACTGCCGCACACGCTCGCCGTACATACAACATGCCAGCAGTTGACCCCAGCAGAGGACGACGATGCGGCGCCTCCGTCATCCGTCCCGAACCCGAACCCGCCCACATGTCTTCACGGCGGGCTCGGGAGCCGCCACGCGGAGAACGAAGGTCGAGCACATACGTGCTGAGAAGGTGAGTGTATGTAGGTGAGCGTGAATCGCCGGGTTGAAGATAAGGATGGATAGCAATCAAATACCGTAGACGGTCGCACATGGATGTCGGCAAGCGGCCCGCAGAAATGATGGGTGATGACGGGTCCAATGTGTGACACAGGAATCAGGGCCGGAGTCGTCGACCAGAGGAATGCGAACCGCGGCTCACAGACAGCAATGGATCCCTTCGGTCCGAAGGAGCCCTAAGAGGGCCCGCAGGCCGGTGTTGGGTCGGCGCATAGCCCCTGGCCGGTTGTGGGCAGGCAGGCCGCCATACAGAACCGGCGCGGCCTGGGGCTGTGGGGACCGACCGCATCGCGTCACAGGCGCACAGCGCCCGCCGGAGCCGCCGGATGCCAGCGGGACCTCATTGTTGGAAGATGTACGTTGTTAAGGATTGGGACAGAGGACTGAAAGCAGCACCGAGAGGGGCACATTCATAAACAGATCCACAGCCACGTTATCACCCCCGCCTCGCCAACTAGTGGCGCATGCCATTCAACCTCTAGGACCACATCAAAGGTATCCTGCGCTAAGGGCGACCTGTACCTGTAAATGCCCAGAACCTTTCCGGCCCACATAATATCACTGGACCTGCATTTTCTTGTGATGAACCAACACTTCTGTTGGGTCCTGGGCTTGTCCTCCCGGAAGGCCACCAGCTCCACACTGGCATTCAGTTGGACCCCCGCCAGCTTCTCAAGGAACTTGAGGGCCAAGGAGATGCCGCTGACCTGCTGCGAACCCAGGAGCAGGTAGGCCTGGCAGCACCCACGGTTAGGTTCAGGCTCGCGAAAGCGCGGTGGTTTTCACGCCATGTCAGCTAGGTGATCCGATACAAAAGGTTTATGGACTTTCAAAATGCCAGTGTCGGGGGTAAGCTTAGCAGACCCAGCATGGTGTCGACAGTGTCGAGGCCTGTCATTGTCTGTCATTGTCAAACCGGCGTCATCCACGCCCTTCCAAGCCGTCAGCGCCACGTTTGGGTCGGAAAGCGCGTATGAATTTGATTGAAGTGCAAGTGTATCTCATTTGCTTACCCAGACAGTACCTGTCTGAACGTTCAAGACAACACAGGATTTCACAACCGTCACACCAAATGCCAGGAATGCCATAGTTACCCTAGTTAAAATAACTTACATATGTCGATTTCAAAAAATATGTATTGTGCGGCTTGATGAATGCATTCCGGAGTTTCGCGGTGCGACATGACTTGGTCCCGCTTGGCCGACGCGACTGCGAAGCAAAGACTCCTGCGCTCCTCAAAGATACCATGATCAATCATCATTAACAATTTTGAATAACTCTTTCATTACTTAATTATGTACAGTGCAGGAGGCCAGAACGGACGGAGCTGTCTGTCAAGCGTCGCGTCACGACGCGACGACGACCGACACGACGGTGAGCATACCTGGCTCATAATACAACGCATCGGCGAACATCAAGAACATCACAGCACAACATCGGCAGCATTGCCACCTATTCCAGCATTCCTGCGCACAATTCCATGCGTGCATTTCTTATGTAGGTTGCAGCGGGCTCAGTGACCGCGACGTCTTCTTTTATCCTTCGGGTCTGAAATTAAAGCAACATATCCAATTCCTATTGGAAACCAGCATAATTATCAGGGCAATAATTAAGCTTTCCGTTCCTTCCTCTCAAGCGGACCTTCACCCCCTCTTCGCGCGCCCGATCCTTCGGCGCCTTCCCGTTTGCCGTGCGAACGTCGTGACCCGCTCCATCCACCATGGATAGCCCACGTGAAAATCGTTCGTCGGATCCACGAAGGAGCGGACCGGGTAAGTGTTCGCACCGTAGCTCAGCGTCTCGCATCGGCCTGCCGCACTCGCACCTGCATATGCCGCTGTGACCAACACCACAACGCCAGCAGCGCCCTGCCGCAACCGTGCCCCTCTGTGTACCTCTTTCATTAGCGCCCCCGCTCCATGGACCGCCATCTCCATCACTCCATCACTCCATCACTCCAGAGGTCTCATGTCTGCCTGCCTACTTAAACACAGTCGCCACGCATCCTCTTCTTCCCCCTGCCTTCATCCTCTTCTCCCCTGCCCCTGCCCCCCTCAGAGCCGGGCATCAACTGGATCACGGTTGCTCATCAGCGCCCCGTCTCTTCCGGAGGCGCCCCGTCGGCCCCCCCGCAGTTACCTAGCGCCGGCTTGGTGCGGCAGCCTCCGCCAGTGCGACCCCGCGCAGACCCCCAACCCGGCCAAACCGGGTTGGTGACACCCGCGACCACACCCATCCGCACTATTTCCGGTTTCCCCGCGCGCGGGATGAGTACTGCGTCTTCTACTTCCTCTCCGCCGTTCGTGCGCACCGCAGCGCCGACCTCCCGGCGGCTGCAACCCTTCACCTACAGCCGGCTGGGCGCCTCCGCCTCGCCGTTCAGCGCCCCCCGTGCCCTGCCGGCCACGCCCTCCAGCCCTCCGCCGCCCGAGCCGCCCGCCGCTGTGGCGCGCCGGCCCCTGTGCGACCGCATCCACAACACCACCTGGGCTGTGGCGCGCGCGTTCGGCTTCCAGGCGTTCAATGCGAGTGAGCCGCTGGCACCCTCCTCCTCCGCCGCCGCCGCCTCCTCCTCCGCGGGCCCTGCCGGTGTCCTGTGGGTGGCCTCCACCGCCTTCCTGGCAGCTGACCACCTCGAAGCCCTGCTGGTGCGCAACCTCATGCCGCGGCTGGCAGCTGAGCAGGTCCACTCCGCCTCCGCTAGCGTAGAAGCAGCGGACGAAGACGGCAAGCAGCAGCGCGCGGGCCGTGATGCCGCGCTGGAGGCTGACCGCCGTAGCGGCGGTGGCGGCGGCGACGGCGGCGGCGGCGGCGGCGGCGGTAAACCGGCGCCGCTGTCCGAGGACCAGCTCCAGGGGCTGCAGGAGGCGGCCTTCGCCCGCGCGGTGTGGGAGCTCCACTCCAACATCTTCCTGTCGTACGAGGGTGCCGGGGGTTGGTGCCGGCAGGTGGGCGTGTCGGCCCGCCTGGCGGCCCTCGAGTCGGAGGTGATGCGACTCGGCGCGGCGGAAGGCGAGGTGGTGCAGCTGCTGCTGACCGAGCTGGCGCTATACTTCCTGCTGTACAGCGAGGCCGCCAATCTGCGCCACACGCCGGAGCTGATGTGGTTTCTGTTCTGGGCGGCCGTCCACAGCCCCGCCATGGAGCGGCTGTGGCGGGAGGGCCGGCGGCCCGAGCAGCAGCTCAGCAACGCCCGGCAGCGGCGGCTGGCCATGCGCAACGCGCTGCAGGCGCAGCTGCGGGCGGCGCAGCAGCGGATGCAGCACCAGCCGGAGGCCTGCAGCCCGGAGCGCTGCGCGCAGGCCGCCGCTACGCTCGCCGCGCAACTGCCGGACCTGATGCCCAGCCTCGGCATCCCCTCCTCCGCCTCCTCCTCCTCCGCCGCCGCCGCCGCCGCCGCTACCTCGCCGGCCAGTTCGGACTTGACCCTGCCGTGCCCCGCCAGCCGCGAGCTGTTCAGCGACCTGGCCTGCCACGGCGACGGGGGCTTCTGGACCGACGTCTACGTGTCCCCTCTGTTCACCGTGCTGGCCTTCGAGGTGGACCACCTGGCGTCCAGCGGCCAGGAGGTGGCCCACCGACTGGGGTACGACGACGTGAACGAGTCGCTGTGCCGCCGGGACGTGGTGGCCGGGCTGCTGGCGGCGCTGGGCGTGTCGGAATCGGCGGCGGCGGGCGGGCAGGTGCACGGCACGCTGGACGCGCTGACGAAGCTGGGGCTCCCGCCGTCGGTGACCACGCATGACGGCGGCGGCGCCGCCGCCGCGGACGCCGCCGCGGGCTCCGGCGGCGGCTTCGACCCGCGGCACTTCGACCCCGTGCTGGCGGCGGCCTTCTGGTCAGATAAGGTGTTCGTCAAAACCCATCGCGAGCGGCGCAGCTGGTCCACCCTGCTGCGCGCCTTCTACCGCGTGTACAGCCTGCACATGGTTCTGATCCACGCCACCATGGCGGTCGCCTTCGCTCCCGGGTCGCTGCAGGCGCTGTCCAGCGCGGTGGTGACGCACGCGGCGGTGGCGGCGCTGGAGCGCACCGCCAACTGGTGGCTCACCCGGGGCAGCTGCGACCCGCAGCGGGCGACCCGGGCCCGAGAGAGCTGGTTGACGGCGCCGGTGGACGCGCTGCGGGCCCCGGATGTGGAGGCAGGCCCGGCGGCAGCCGCTGCCGCCGACTCGGAGGAGGCTGCCGCCGCCTCGATTGCTGCCCTGGTCACGGGCTCGCGCCACAGCCGGTTATCGGACGGCGGCGCGGTGGAGGAGCGCGCGGTCCGGCGGTTCAAGGCGGTGGTGGAGGGCGCGCCGGTGTACGGCGTGTTCGGCTGGCTGGAGTGGGTGCTGGTGGCGGCGGCGATGGCGGGCCTGTTCGTGCTGCAGTACATGGGGCCGGCGCCGCTGCAGAAGATGGCGCGGGCCTACTGGCCGCTGGCGGCGGCCGGCTACACGGCGGCCGTGGTGGTGCACGGGCTGCTGACCACTCGGGACGGCTACGCGCTGTCGCTGAGCACGCTGCTGCGCCTGCCGGGGCTGTTCCGCGCCTCCTCGCAGCGCGCGGGGCCCAGCTGCTGGCTGCACCGGCCCATGGCGGTGGGGTGGCGGGCGGCGCTGCTGACGGCGGTGTTCTGGGTGCAGGTCCTGGCGGCCAAGGTGGCGTTCGACTACTTCGTCATCATGAAGCCGATGGCGGGCCAGGTGAGGGGAATCGTTTGTGGGGATTTGTGGGTGGGGAGTTGTGAGTGGGGATTGTTTGATGGGGCAGCTATGAGGAGCTGCACACATAGCGCGAACTACGGGAGGGTTTGGGGCTGGTAGCTAGGTACAGCCCACCGGTTCCGGCAGTACGGATGGGGCTGGCTCCTCCTGAGCAGCCCAAGGCACGGAAGGCTGACGACGGACGCCTGCGGTGCAGTGTGATGTGTTCGGGTGGCACGCAGTACATAGCACACAGGCACGACTGGCATCCGCAAAGCAGCGACCAAACCCTTTCTGCCACCCTCGTGCACCTGAACCTAACTCCGCCCCCCCCCCCACACACACACCACGTGGCTCAGGCTTGAAGCCCTTCCGCCCCTTCTTCCAATCCGGCCCCCTTCACCCCCCCTTCCCCCTTTCCCCCCTCCGCAGGTCCGATACATCCTGCACCGCAACTGGCTGGCCTGCTCCGGCGACCAGTCGCAGTACCAGCTGCTCGGCATGCAGCTGCCGCTGCGCTGCATCGACGGCGACGGACTGCTCGTCGCGCTGCGCGTGGCGCCCTTCGTGCTGGTGTGCCTGGTGGACACGCAGATCTTCTACCAGCTCATGCTCATGATCTGGGGCCTGGTGTACGGCCTCATGTCGCTCAACCTGGGCATCGCCGGCTCCTGGGAGGGGTTGCGCGCCGAGTTCCACCGGGCGCCGCTGAACTGGTGGGCGGGCTGCATGAGCGGGGCCGCCAACAGGGCGGCGCTGGCGGCGGCGGGGGCGGCCAAGCAGCGGGGCCGGGAGGCCGCCGGGGAAGGCGCGGGCGGCCCCACGCGCTTCAGCGCCGCCGCCGCTGGGGTCTCGGACGATGACGCGGACAGCGATTACGGCGACATGTACGACTTTGACGCGCCGTACTTCTTCACGAACAAGGGGGCCCGCAGCTCCGGCAACCTCGTCGGATCCGGCAGCCTCGTCGCGGAGGTCAAGGACAAGGACGAGGCCAAGGGCAAGGGCAAGGGCAAGAATTCGTTTGCGGGTTCCATTTCGGCGGTCTGGGGCGCCGACAAGGCCGGCCAGAAGGGCGGCCCGAAGGGCGGCAAGGGCAAGGCACCGGGCAGGCGCAACGCGGCCGCGGCCGCGGCGGAGCTGGTGGCCATGCTGGCCGGCCAGGACGAGGAGCAGCTGGCGCAGTGGATGGCCTTCGCGGCGGCCTGGGACGCGGTGATCGAGGACCTGCGCGCCTGCGACCTCATCAGCGACCAGGAGCGGTCCAACCTGGTCTTCACACGCCTCCCCGCCGCCGCCACCGGCATGCTGCTCGCGCCCTCCACCCCCGCAGCGCTCACCCCCGCCCCCAGCACCAGCACCGGCGGCAGCGGGGCCAGCACGCCGGTCGCCGGCACGCCCACCAGCCCCGCCACCCCCGCCGCTGACAGCGACGGGGGTCTCAGCTCTCAGTCCGGCGGCTCGCAGCCCGGTGGTCCCACGCGGCCGCTGCGCCCCTTCCTGCTGCCCGCGTTCTTCTACGCGGGCCAGGTGCAGCGCGTCGTCGACACCGGCAACGCCAGCCCCTCCCAGCAGCTGGTGCTGGGCGAGCTGAGGTCGCTGCTGGTGTGGCTGGGCTGCCAGCTGCGGCTGCTGGACGGGCCGCAGGCCGCGGCCCTCATGGCCACGGAGTGCTGCCCCGCCGCGCTGGACGCCGCGCACAGCCACAGCCGCGAGAAGGGCCTGGCGGCGCTGCGCGCGCTGCTGGCCGCGCTTCAGGCGCTGAGCGAGCCGCTGCCGCCCGCGGGCAGTCCAGGGTTGGAGGAGGCCCGGCGGCGGCGGCGCGCGTCGATCAAGGAGGCGGCGACGGCGCTGGACGGGGTGTTGGAGGCGCTGGAGGTGGAGGCGCGGGCGGTGGTGAAGGCGCGGTTGGGCGTCGGGAAGGGCAAGGGCAAGGGCAAGAAGAAGGACGCTGCGGCGGCTGCCGGCGGCAGCGGCGGCGCGGCGCGTCAGGACTCCGACCCGCAGAGCTCCGCTCCCGGGGCGGAGCCGGCGGCGGATCCGCAGGTGGCGGCGCTGGCGCTGCTGGATGTCGTAGCGGCGCTCCGGAGCGGGCTGGCGGGGCAGCCGGAGCGGCTGTCCGCGGCGCTGGCGCTACTGCACCCCGAGAACGGCGGCTGCGGCGAGGTGCCCTCCGTCTGCGCCACCCCCGCCGCCGCCGGCAAGGACCCCGCCGCCTCCGCCGCCTGGTTCGCCGCCGCCGCCGCGGCGTCGTCCGTCTCCGTGGACCTGCCCCTGCTTCTCCGCGTGCTGGCCACCGCCTCCAAGATGCTCAACCTGAGCAGCGCCTCCGCGCAGCCCACCGGCGCCGAGGCGCGCCGCATCCTGGGCTTCTTCGTCACCTCGCTCGCCAACCGGCACCTCACCAAGCCCAGCCCCGTCGCCTGCATGACCTCCTGGACGGTGCTGACGCCGCTGTACGCGGAGGACGTGCTCTTCCCGCTGGAAGCTCACCAGGTGGCGGAGGCGCTGGGGCTGGGCCCCGGGACGAGAAGCCCCCACGGCCACGGCCACGGCAGCACCATCACCACCGGCGCCACCGCCAGCGCCGGCGCCAGCGGCGCCAAGTCGGCCAAGTCCGCCGACCCGGCCGCATCCCTGACCGACCTTCTTACGGAGACCGAGGAGCGCGTGTCCCTCATGGCCTACATCCGTTCGCTGTACCCCAAGGACTGGGACAACTTCAAGGAGCGCCTGGGCGCCAGCCTGGGCGGCGCCGACCTGAGCGGCGTCACCGAGGGCGACTTTGCGGATGGCGGCCCGCTGGCGGGCCACGCGCTCGCGCTGCAGCTGTGGGCGTCGTTCCGCGGCCAGCTGCTGGCGCGCACCGTGCGCGGCATGGCGGCGTACGAGCGGGCGCTGCGGGTGCTGGCGGCGCTGGAGAACCCCCGGCCGGCGGGCGTGGGCCGCCGGGAGCACGCCGCCGCGATCGAGGACCTGGTGGCCGCCAAGTTCACGCACGTGGTCGCGAGCCAGCTGTACGGCAGCAACCGTCGCTCGTCCAAGCTGCGCGAGAGGTGGCTAGCGGAGAGCACGGACGTGCTGCTGGAGGCGTTTCCGTACCTGCGGGTGTCGTACTTGGACACCGTGCCGACGGACAGGCCGGCCGTGATGGTGGCGGGGGCGGGGGCGGCGGCGGGGCCGGCCGGCGCGCGGCCCCCGGCGTACCAGTACGCCGTGCTGATCCGGGGCCGCCGGCACGGCGGCGGAGGCGGCGGCAGCGGCTTCGACAGCTACCCGGTGATGGGCGACGCCGGCAGCCGTACGGAGGAGCTGTACCGTGTACGACTGCCGTACAACAAGTACAGCAAGCGCGGCATCATCCTAGGCGAGGGCAAGCCGGAGAACCAGAACCACGCGGTCATCTTCTGCTTCGGCGAGGCGCTCCAGACCATCGACATGAACCAGGACAACGTGCTGGCGGAGGCGCTCAAGATGCGCAACCTGCTGGCTGAGCTGCGGCCCGAGCGGGACACGCTGGCGGCACGGAGGGCGGCGGAGGCGCTGCAGGCGGCCAGCGGCGCCGCCGCGGGCGCGGCCCTGCCCCCCGCCGCCGAGCTCAAGCGGCTGCTGGGCGCGGTGCGTGAGACGGAGCGGCCGGTGGCGGTGGTGGGTTTCCGCGAGTGGGTGTTCAGCGACAAGGCGGGGGCGCTGGGCAGCTTCGCGGCAAGCAGCGAGTTCGCGTTCTCCACCATGGTGCAGCGCACGATGGCCTACCCCGCCAACGTGCGGCTGCACTACGGCCACCCGGACGCCTTCAACAAGGTCTTCGCCATGACGAGGGTGAGCGCGGGCGTAGGTGTATACCTGCGTGGGAGGACTGAGCCGGGGGAAAGGAGGAGCGTGTGTTTAGAAAAGGAGCCCGTGAGCCCGTGAGGAACGTGTGTGTGTGTGTGTGTGTGTGTGTGTGTGTGTGAGAGAGAGAGAGAGAGAGAGAGAGAGAGAGAGAGAGAGAGAGAGAGAGAGAGAGAGAGAGAAGGGGGGCCGGGGTAGGGGATGCCAGCAGCAGAAGGCAAGCTCTGGTGCGGCTGGGTGCCCGCGGTGTTCAGGCTGCTGACTGGACCTGTATACGCCCCATCAGACTATGGCCTGGAAGGCATGCCCCCACGAACCCACCGCACATATTATATCCACACCCTGTCTGCTCTGCCCCTCCCCCATACGCCTCTCATACGCCTCTCATATGCCTCTCCCACGCCTCTCCCCCATCTTTGCCCCCATCTGCCCCCAGGGCGGTGTCGCCAAGGCCACTCGGCAGCTGCACGTGTCCGAGGACATCTTCGGCGGCATGAACCACACCCTCCGCGGCGGCCGCATCAAGTTCCGCGAGTACGTCAGCTGCGGCAAGGGCCGCGACATGGGCTTCGACTCCATCAACGCCTTCGAGTCCAAGATCTCCTCCGGATTCGGCGAGGTCGCGCTCAGCCGCGACCTCCTGCGGATGGCCACCCGCGTGGACCTCTGGCGCTGCCTGCACCTGTACCACTCCCTGGCCGGCAACTACTTCAACACGTGGCTGGTGATGGGCACCGTGTACGCGCAGGTGTATGCCGTGCTGTTCTTCTCGCTGGCCCGCGCGACCATCTACCGGCTCGTCGTCTACTACCCCTCGCCGCCGCCGCCGCCGCCGGGCGCGGCCGCGCTGCCGCCCGCGCCGCCGGGCGCGGCGCCGCCGCCGCCGCTGATTCGCGATGTGTACGGGTACGACACGATCCGCGTCGAGCACATGCTGCAGCTGGGCCTCCTGCTGCTGCTGCCGTACATGGCCGAGGTCGCGCTGGAGCAGGGGGTGCTGCGGGGCGTCATGGCGGCGGTGGTGCAGGTGGTGAGCGGCTCCTTCACCTTCTTCATCTTCAAGCAGCAGACCACCACCACCGCCCTGCACCGCTCCATGCTGTACGGCGGCGCCACCTACATCGCCACCGGCCGCGGCTTCTCCATCACCTCCTCCTCCTTCATCAAGCTCTTTGCCAACTACGGCCGCTCCCACATCGCCCTGGGCTTCGAGCTCGCCACCATGGCAATCGCCGTCGCGGCCACCCTGGAGTGCGTCGCCTGCTCGTACGCCGGCCTGACCTGGGGCACCTGGCTTGCGGCGCTGTCGCTGGTGCTGTCCCCCTGCTGGTTCAACCCCATGGCCTTCTCCCCGCGCAAGGTGAAGCGCGACATGCACGCCTGGGCCGCCTGGCTGCGTGGCGAGCCCGACCGCGAGCTGGGCTGCACCTGGCACCAGTGGAACCGCCGCCAGCTGGCCGACTCGCGCGACGACCGCGGCGCGCAGACGGACCGCTGGCTGAACGTGCTTCAGAACGTGACGCTGCGCGCCGTGCCGCCCGCGCTGCTGGCCCTCGCCGCCGCCTCGCGCCTCACCCTGCGGCTGGACAAGGTGCCCGGCCTGCCGGCGCCGCTGCGCAGCCAGGGCGTGGTCTTCGTGGCCGCCAGCGCGGTGCTGTGGGTCATCCTGGCGGCGGCGCTGTCGGCGGCGCGGCGCTCCCGGGAGGTGGCGGACCTGCGGCGCTGGCGGCTGTGGTCCTTCTGGGTGGGCTCGACCGCGATCACCCTCGTGACGCTGTTCCTGGTGGGGCTGTCGCAGTGGTACAGCGGCAACGGCGTGACCAACCTGTTCCTCATCGTCTACGCCAACCTCAACGTGCTGTTGGCGGTCCACCGCATGTTGGAGCACGTGGCGCCGCGCTCCCACTCCGCGCGGCGCCTGGTGGACGGCGGCTACTGGCTGATGGACTGCTGCCTGGGCTGGCTGCTGCTGGGGCTCCTGGGGGCGCTGAGCCTGGCGGGCGTGGTGGGGCGGCTGCAGACCACGATGCTGTTCAACGTCACGTTCGCGCGGTCGGTGCGGCGGGGCAGCCTGGTCAAGACCATCGGCACGGCGAAGGCGGAGCGCCGGCACCAGGACAACCTGGTGGCGCTTATGATGGAGCCGGAGGAGGAGGGCGGCGGCGGCGCCAGCGCCGCCGGCGATGAGGCCGGCGAGGTCAGCGCCGCCGCCGCCGGCGGGGCCCACCGCCCGCACCGCCCGCTCCGGCTGCGCGCGACCAGCGGCGGCGGCGGCAGCGGCAGCGGCGGCGGCAGCGGCAGCGCCGCGGCGCAGCGCACCGAGTAGTCGGTGCCGGGATGGGGCCGAGGGAGAGGGAGATGGGGATAGCCGGGGGATGGCTAGTTGCCTGGGGGCCGGGCTGCTGTCCAGCGGCGGTTCAATCTGGCGCGACGGGGGCGTTTCGACTGTCGTACGTAGTTTCGTTCCGTGTTTCGAGCAGTTTGACTTGGGCATGGCAGGCAGGGTTTGTCGGTGTTGGAGGTCCTGGTGTTGGGGGTCATCGTGCGCAGGTTATGATGTGTATCTATCGCAGTACCGGTCATCGCGCCGGGCGGGCGACAGCAGCAGCAGCCGCAGCAGCAGCAAGTTTAGGCAGACAAATTGTAGCTCCCATTGGTAGCACCCATTAGTGTGCAGGCCGAGCGGCCGTCGGCGACGCACTGACCTTCATTGTTTGAGTATATGATGTACACTGGTGTGTGTGTGGCGCTGTAGAGAGCGGGCCTCGAGGGGTGGGTGCGTTCGAACGCTGTTGTTGATGTTATATGCTGTGATGATGTTGTGCGAAGCAAACGCGCGATGTGTGCCGTACCAGTACGGCGACCAGTGAACAAGGCCTTCCAGGCTATTCAATTTCCTGACATTTCATGTACATACGGGACTGCACGGATTGCGGTTGTATCATTCCAGAGGTTTTCTCAAATGTTTGGATATAGGGCTACAAGTGGAGAGCCCTTCCGGCTGTGTATGTGTGTTGGTGGCTTGTTTCCCGCTGCACACTGATGAATGCACGTGGACGGTTGTCGCAAGCAATAGGCAGGATGTCTCCCCCTGGCTCCTCCCTTGTAACCTCGACCCCATTACCGGCCCCCGCCCTTGCTTCGCCAAGATTCGGATACATTATTACTAAGGATGTTACAGCGGACCCGGCGGGTCATCGGTGACAGCCAACGGCGACAGCCGAGGCTTCCTCACCATACACTGCCTAAACGAACTGGCGCCACCATGGCGCTCCGGACAGATTGCAACAGGTCGCCACAAGTGCGATAGGCTGCAGTGGCTCGACCTGCTTCATATGCATGCTGCCACGGCTGGCCTCTTCGGCCCTCGACAGCCTTCGTTCGACAGCGACTCCAAACAACATCCATCATAACAACCGTATTAATCATGTTACCGTGGACACCGCGACACGCCAGGCACCCGGGCCCGCTGCCTCCAAGCCGCAACCCCTCCCCTCTTCTCCCCCGCCGTGCCCACGCACTGGACGCCGGACATACCGTACCTACGTCGAAACGCAGCGAGGCCGCGCGCGGATAACTGCATTGTAAGAAGTACACCCGATGCGCGAGGATGTGTACCCGCAGCAGACGATGCCGATGGCCCTGATCATGCGGGGAGGGGATCGCCGCGACCTTTGTGACCCGGGGGCCCAGAGAGGAGAGAGGTGCCGGGGGCGCCATTGATAGCGTACCAGCCCGCCAGCAGCGCCCAGCGACGGCCCCACGGCAGGGAGGGGGCCGCCGCGACCTTGCGGCCCGGGGGCCCAGAGAGGAGAGGGGAACGAGCGGGCGGAGCAACTCGATCGCCCAGGTGCTTTCAACCACCTGCCACTCGCGCATCCCCGGGTACATCATCCTGCATCATCCTGCTGTGGAAGTATCGGCGTCCATTTATCTGCTTCTGTCTGTTGGCCTATGGGGCCTCACGGCGCGAGGGCCTCGAATGAAGCCCGACTGAACCCAGCCACAGCCATGACATCTCGCTCCGCCACGTTTCATCAATCATTCTCTCCGAGGCGTTCCGCAAACAACAAGTTAAGCTCAGCGGCCCACGTACAGTAACACGCGAGGCAGCTGCTG
Source organism: Eudorina sp. 2006-703-Eu-15 (assembly GCA_003117195.1). Taxonomy (NCBI): domain Eukaryota; kingdom Viridiplantae; phylum Chlorophyta; class Chlorophyceae; order Chlamydomonadales; family Volvocaceae; genus Eudorina; species Eudorina sp. 2006-703-Eu-15. Next base: position 19,656 of record BDSI01000201.1, read on the forward strand.
GCAGCTGCGCAGTACCCGTACACAGTTACACACACATACATCCTTAGTTTGGGTCGGGGGGGGTCTCTTCAACAAACACATATGACGTCGTGGCGCCGCAACAATCATTCGCCAGCAGGGCAAGTAAGCCCGCTGCCTCTTCGCCTGCACGCATGCTCTCGCGCACAGCAGGTAAGCTCCCGGCAGCACGCACATGCATGTACTGCATGTACGGCTGTGTCTCCGTACATCCACCTGGCAGACGAGGCTCATGCCGACCGATCGACACACACACACACACGTGCGATTACGCACTGAGGGCAGTGATGGTGGTGCAGCCCAGATCAGCTCCAGGGAACCCAACAAACCAACACCCGTATCTCCGCCCGTGTGCATGGCAGCTGCCGTCAGCTGCCGCCCTGATTAGCTCGCGAGCTAGCACCCCGACGTATGTAGCACCCGACGTGGTTCCTCTAGCGCCGCTGAAAACCACATTGCGATGCATACACTTCCAAGCGCCCGATGCAGTGATGCCGGATGAATGGCCACAGCCCCGCAAACGTCTTGCGAAAATACCCCGCACTGCACTGCACTGCACTGCAAGGCCGTCAGCGCGAATCCACCATCACCATCACAGCCCGACGGACATGGTATCGGAAATTCTCGTGCGCAGAGTCCGTCCGTTCAGCAACTTGGCAGTGCCTACAGGGTTCCGCCGAAGCAGGTCCATCCGCTGGATGCCTGTATGTGTATCGGACCATCGGTGCACACAGGCGCGTAGCGCTGGTGGACCGTTGGTGGCAACCCAGACGCGCAGACTGCGCCCGACGGCGCAACGCATAGCCCCCCGAGGCGGCACATGTTTGCACCGGTCAGCAGCTGGACCTGCTGGGCACTGGAGCTCCTCCACATATATGAACCTTATTGGACTTCATTCTCTGGACAGGAAACACGCACACCGCCACGACATGATCCGTGACTTTCTTTGGGGGTTTGTTTCTGGAGCCGTAACCTTCACACACCCGCCGATTACCAGTCGTCAGTATTCGCTGGCAGGGCAAGAAGCAAACACTCTGCCGTCGTTACCTTGATCGCGGCGCCCCGCCAAGCCAGCCACCCGCCCACCCACGCGCACACGCCACCGAACTCCTCGCCCCGGAAGAAGGTCCTTTATACAATCGTATCGATAGGACACCGCAGACACATATTTACCATACACACATCTCGCGCACAAGAAGGCACGCGGTTCAGGCTTCGGGCCGATTTTCTCGCTAAACACACGCGGTTGATTCAGCTGCCCCTGCCTTGTGTGATCCTTCCGCACGGCGCAGCGGCGTCCCAACCCCCCATACAGGCACAGCGGCGCAACTGCTCAGTCGTACCCCCCGCTGTACTGCATGTACCCGGCCCGCTGCTGGCCGACGATGCTGTCGACGACCTCCGCCGCGGCCCCCGAGAGGCCGCCCCGCAGCATCTCCCGGATGAGGCTGTTCATGTCTTCGGAGCCCATGTCCCGCTCGATGAGGCGCAGGATCATGTCCTTGTCGGCCGCCACCGTGGCCTGGGCGCCGCGCACGTCGATGGCCTGTCAGGGGTGTGTGTGTGTGTGTGTGTGTGTGTGTGTGTGTGGTCCACCGGGAGGGGGGGTGGGGTAGAGGGGCGTTGGCGGGAGGGCCCCGGCACTTTTAGCGTGGGCAGGAGCGTGCGGGCAGGAGCGTGCGTTCCGCGAAGAAACCCGCGTGTTTAGAGAAGAGACCCACCCGTGTGTGCATGCGTGTATGCCCACCCTGGAGGCTTCAAGGCCCCCGACTTGCCCCCTCGCACCAACCCGCCCCACCCACATCCGCCCACCTGGATCAGCTCGTCCGCTCCGGGTAGCAGGTACGACAGCCCCTTCTCCTGGATGTCCGCCCTCACGTTCCTGTACGTGAAGCCGTTGTACTTGCCGTCCAGGGCGCGCCGGAAGCCCGACCGCGCGCCGTCGCACAGCTGCAGCTCCAGCTTCACCTGCGGCGGGCAGACAAGGCGCCACCATGACAGGTGATTCAACAAACCCAACAAATGCATAAAATTGAAATCCTAACGCACCAGAATTCGGACGGTGCCGGTATAAAACGGGGAAAAAGTTGAGGCCAGGGCGGTAGCAGCCCAGCGGGGGCCGCACGCGGGTCTCATCAACCCCTCCCTCTGCGTCGGCGTCGGGCTAATATATACATACACATTAGTTTATATACATATATATATATATACAAACCCACCTTCACCCCTACCCCAGCCCCTTGACAGGATCCTCCACTTCCTCGGAGCCGGAAGCGCTGCCGAGCCAGCACCGACTGGCCATCCGTGCCGATCCGCCGTACCGTACCACACCGTACCTTGGTTTTTATGGCGTTGAGGATCTCGAAGAGGCACCACACCCGAGTGACCAGCAGGGGCGAGGGCCAGGGCCACATGGCCAGCACCACCCCCTTGCTACCCAGGATGGCGGTTGTTAGGTCGCTCTCCTTGATAGGCACGTGCTGCCGACCGGGGGGGGAGCATGAGGGGAAGCTGGGGAAGGGGGTCGATGGGTGAAAGAGGGAGAGCGGCGCCACGGAAAGAACCCATTGCTGCGCTAGTGAGTTACCCGCGGTACGGTACCAGCGGTACGGTACCAGCGGTACGGTATCAACGGTACGGTATCAGCAGTACGGTATCAACGGTACGGTATCAGCAGTACGGTATCAGCGCGGGTGCGCGACGCCCGCCAGCGCCCCGGCCGGTGCCCCTTCTTCTCCCTTTCCGTGGGGGGAAGATACACCTGGCGGCGGAGTGCAAGGATGTGGGTGGCGGGAGGCGGAAGGACCCAGCGCCCTGGGCCCCACCCAGCGCCCTGGGCCCCACCCAGCGCCCCTCTGTGCATGTCCCCTCTGCCGTACAGGAGCGCCTCGCTGATGGATCCGGCGCACCTCGGCTACGGACTCACCTGATTCTTGCAAAATATGTCTGCACGACGGACACCAGGGAAGTAAGTGTACGGTCGGTACAACGACAGTTGGATTCGGTTAAAGCCCAATCCATCCAGGCGGCGGAGCGGTCCAGTGTAGGGGATCCGCGGTGTTGTGCGGGGTGGGGCCGAGTGGGGCCAGAGGCAGGGCAGTGGGAGGCAGCGGCAGACCACAGTCGATGTCTGGGCGGGTGGGCGGGTGGTATCGATGTCGATCTGGACGAGCTGCACGGGTCCAAGCGGCAAACACGTGCCCGGTCAACTGCCCACCGGGTTCCGCCGGCTCCCCCAACCCCACCCCCGCTCCCGCCCCACACAAAAACACAAACACGCGCTCTCCCGCCCACCCTCCCCACCTCAGCCCCAGACGCAACACGTGTCCGCACTTGTCAGCGGCCGCGCCATCTGAAAGCAGGCCCCGACTTGAACCCACAGTCCCACAGTCCCACAGTCCCACACCCACGGCCCCCAGGCCCCGACTCGAACCCGACCCGGCACCGTCCCCCGACGCCCGGCCGTCCTCTCCTGCCCCCCTTCCTCAACCCCCTACCAGCTCCATCCCGGCCCGCCAGCCTCCGCCCCACGCTCCGAAACCCCTCAACCTCCTGCTGGTGGTCGCCGTACACCACTCACCGATCCAGTACGGCCCCGGAACCTGCCGCGGCGGTGTGCCCTCCACCGTCGCCACCGTCACCAACTCCATGAACGGACAGGCCCACGCATGGCTCAGGAAACGGCAGTCCGGCGCGCTGTCCGTGTGTACGGCCTGCGGCTCGGGCTGGTACGACCGCACGTTCTTGTGCCCCACGCCCGGCTTGGCCTGCGCCTCCCAGTCCTGCGGGACACCCCACAGCTCGTCGTTCAGGTACAGGTCCACGTAGGCGGCACCGAAGGCGCGTGTGGCGGGAATGATGATCTTGGCACAGATGTCGGCGGTGGTGGTCGTGCTGCCCAGTGACGTGGTGCCGTACGCGTCCCACGTGAAGCTGTCCCACACTCTGTCGCTGCTGAGCTCGTCCACCCGCGCCAGGCCGTGTCCGGTGGCGAAGGCGCCCAAGAAGAACTCCCGGCGGGCGGGGTGGTGCAGCATCACGAACCGGGGGCTGCTGGAGACGGCCCGCATGGCCGCCAGGGAGCCGGCGTCGGGCTCGCGGCGGGCGGCCTGGGGTTGGGGTTGGGGTCGGGAGTGGTGAGTGGGTTGGGGTTGGGGTTGGGGTCGGGAGTGGAGAGTGGGTGGTGGGCAGTGGCAGGAAGGTGGGCAGCGAGTAGGTGCGGGAGGGTGGATTCGGGGTAGGGGGAGGGGGTAGGAGAGCGAATAGGCAGGCAGGCAACGATGAAGTGCGCTGACTGGGGACGTGGAGAGGAATCCAGGCCAGCAGCAGCAGCAGGGCCTCTGCCCCGGGGCTTCCTGTTCGGTGCCCCGGCGGCATCTTCCGCCAACCCACGACTGACAGACAGGTATTGGAAATGAGAGTGGAGTACACACAAGCTGCAACTGGTTTGGGTCGGGCGGGTTTTCTTTCCTCGCGCAACGTACACATTAGGGCTGGGCTAGCAGCCCTTGGCCAGCGCCAGGCCCGGCCATGTGTGTAACGTACACACTGCCCCGGCCTCTCGACGCCCCCTCGCTCCGCCCGACACGCACGCTCGCACGCTCCGCCCCGCCCGCCACGTACACAGGGTCCACACAACACAAAGCGCTCGACAGCCGCCCTCCGTCGGTCGTTGCTCATGGCCCGCCACCGCCTGCCGCCCACAGCCACCCGCGCCAGGGCCACCAGCTCCCACTTGGGGAAGCCGAACCACTCCGTCTGCCACACCCTCCGCAGCTCAGCCTCCTCGGCCGGGTCCAGCGGGGGCGTCTTGAGCGGCTCGGCGTTGCGGCTCTTGATGCGCGCGATGCGGTACCGCACGTCGCCCGCCTCCCTGTGGGCAGTAAGTACGGAACGGTCCAGGCGCAGAAGACCCCAACTCGGCGGTGCATGGCGCAACTCCGATCACCGGATAGATCCGTACGGTGGGCAGCGGTCTAGGGGCGGCGACAACACAGATGGAAGACCAACCACGCAACCAGCGCGCACGAAGAGGCACGGCATCGAACAGAGCTGTATCTTGTGTCTGTCGGAGGTTGGCGCTGCTGCTGTAGGGGTTTTTGATTGTAAGGAATCGCAGGCCGCGAGACATGGCACGTGGCCACACCGCACACCTCCACCGCACTCCTCCGGCATGTGTATACCCACACGCCGAAAGCCCCATGCCGGGACAGAGAGTCCGGGAAACGGGTCCCTGCAGGGGCTTGCTTCCCATGACCGCGGCCCAGAGCCCCACGGCGCCGCCCTCCATCGAGTCCCGACTGACCCTGCCGAAAGGAGCGGGGCCAATGGCTTGTACGGCGGTTCCTCCTCCCCCTCATCCGGCGGGTCCTCGGCCTCGGCCTCGGGGCCCCCTTCACCCATGCCCGTCGCCGCATCTTCGGCGGTCATGGGTGCTGCCCCGGGTTCCTCAGTTGAGGGCTGTTCGGCCGGGGGACGAGCCGGCAGGCGGCTTGTCAGTGCTTGTACAGGCGGCGGATCCGTCGCCGATGTAATGGGACTGTTGCTTGCTGATGGTGGGGTCTCCGAACCGCCACAGTCAGCTCCGTCGCTAGGTCCATCTCCCTTGTCGTCCACAGCGGCCGCGGGTGTTGATGTGGGAACGACAGGATTGCTGTTTGTTGTACCGGCAGTCTCGGATGGGTCCGACTCATGGGCCCTCGCACTTGGGGAATCGTCGGCAGCCTCGGGGCCTGTGTCGCAATCTCTTGCTGGTACAGTTTTGCACTTGACAGCCTCATTGCCGTGAGTGGCAGTCTGGACCGAAGCGAAAGTCCTTGGCTGGGCAGTTGAACTGACCGCGGCAATTTGCGACGGCCTGCTTGAGCCGCAGCCCATTCTGAATTACATTAAATTATTTTGAAATATATTGATGTATGCATTATATCTGCTAGTTGACAGCTACCGCATCGCGATATAACTTATACGGCACGTTCAAAGGTTGCGAAGAAGCCATCCATTAAGCTATATGATGTTCTTGCGTCAATCAAAGTACACCAAGGACTGAAATGAGTGACATTGGCAGGGTCTGGAACAACAGGTAATCTGCAGCAGCTTCTGCATTTCGTAATCTGAGATTGCGTGCTTGTCCACCTATATCATCATTGATATGCTGGCATTAAGGCAACTGTATGTCCGAATCTCGGTTGAGGAAACCTTGTTCCGTAGTAACCGCAAGGGTAACCCCTGGTAACCGTAACCATGTACAAATGCAGCCAACCGTCAAAGTTGCTTTCCGGAAACCGAACCATGACTAGGATTCGTATCCGTCGCCCTGGATTCGAAACTCAGACAATAATGACGATGTCGGAATGCGTCGGAACAATGTGTGCACTGGAAAGCTGCGACTGAAATAAACCCGTGACACTGTCAATCATGTATCACATGGGGTTCGAATCCTGGCTCCACGTGATTCGGCCGGTCTGGCGTTGTTTTCAGGAGAGGCAATCCTGGCTTGCTGTTAACCTGGTGCGTTGGCCAGTATGGCTGCGTGACCACGCGTGACCTCCCCCTCACCCCGCGGGTGATGGAGGATGGGTGCGCAGTCCTTGGTAGGCGTTGATGAGATGAGGCGCCTACGACCCACCTGGGCCCGTTGGAACGCCCGGTCGGGACTCAGGGGCCACCTGGTAACGCATATGGGCTGTTCATACCATCGACGAATCAGCCGCGGCTTACATGTGGCTGACGTTAGCGCAAGGCCCTCCAAGGCCGTGCAAGATCCCCAACCTCAGTACGGGTAGGAACACAGGAGCTTCTCGCGTACCAGCAGCGCCAACGCCTGGCACACGCTGCTTGTGGAGTGCTTGACTGTAAGTAGGTTTTAGTTCCGGATTTACGCATGCTGCTACGGGGCCCAGGCATAGATGGCACCCTCAACGATTTCTCGCCAAGACGGAACAGCGCTCGCACGAAGCCCACGTGGCACAAATGGACGTACATCCACGGAACACGCGTGCGCGCCCGTTCAAGTGAAGGCGCTGCGAAGGCTGGCCTCAAACCTGTACCAATCCTCATTATGTTAAATCTCATAGATTGGCGTTGCAGTGCCTTCGCTCCTAGTGCTTTCTGGGCCGCCCAGGGTTGCTGTCTCAGGCTGTCTCAAACAAAATCAGAACGTCCATGCAAAGGCTACAAGAGCATATTTTTCGTAAATGAAAAAATTTAAATAATTTAGGTGTTTTACTATAAGGATCCAGGATATAGGACTGTTTCTTCCAGATCCGTGGAGCGGGGTGAGGCCCCATACGCCTGGAATAAATAAAAGAAACCCCAAGGTAACTAGGATAATATTTCTGAGCCTCACGAAAATAATGGCATGTCCACAAAATATACATGAAATACGAAGGGTCCTTATTTCAATTTCGCAAACAAAAAACTTAAGGCAAAAGAATGCCGAACCGGCGACGACCGGCGTGACCTGCCGTGATGAACGGAGAGGTTAACACGACGACCATTGCCTTTCAGGGCCGTAGGGTGCGGTGTTGTGCGTGGACGCTGCTCATGCTGAGCAGGATTATGCACGACAGACTGTCTTTTGGTAAACCCCTTGGGACCCACCCTGACCCACCTGACCCCGAATACGGCACACGTAAGCATCGGATCAAACACAGCGACAAACATGTTGACGCTGTGGCAACTGTATCTGCCTTGTTACCTCGACCTTATTCGGTCTATCTTGCCTTGTTCGCTGGATCCGATTTGTCCTAGTTGGCACGTTTGGTACGAAAATGCGGTCGTCGCTTGCCGACGAAATACACACGACGGACACGAGACAGCCCAAACAGCAAGGCGCATCCACACGGAACCTTTCTTTGTGAACGAGATGTTAGGCGTCGATGAAGAGTAGGTGCGAAAGGACACCGACGGCAAGACCGACGGCCAAAGCGTCACAACCTCATCATCCTTCGACCACCCAGGCAATGCAACTAAACCAACATTTGATTACTGAGGACTTCAACTAATGTTTACAAAAATGACCTGCGAAGATTTTACATTTTGTCACGCGGAGGTAGCGCTTGCAGCCCTCAAGGAGGGCTTTCTGTGAGATTGTCATATAAATGACATATTTAATTACATGACATAACTGTATGTGCATCAACGCCGTCATCGCGTGCGCTAGGGAAGATGTCGTGGGCCGGGTCGGTGACCGGAGGAAGTCGGCAAGAGGAGTCGCAAGTTTCCTACCGACCGCCTAGAAGGTAAATTGAGCTGCATGGATTTTGAACCCGCAAAGCAATCAACAATTCTAAGGAAACGGTCATAAGTGCATAGCGCAGCGCACAATTCAACTGTAAACAATATGCCGGACCGCGTCGCATCGGACCCTACCAAAAATGAAGCAAATTGAACTTGTGTCTTTGGTTCGATGTCGGTTAACTTACTGCTCTAGCCCGCTCCGACGTATGTAACTTTGCAGTTGCGTCTGGAGGAAAGGGGGTTATGGTTCTTAAACATTACAATAGTAAAGCGTTGTAGGTCCAATATGTTGGGGCTTGAATTTCTTGCTTTGGTCAGCTGCGGACGGTCGTGGTCTCATGCAGTAGGTCCATCCACGCTCGTCAGACAATCTTTTTCTGGTAGATGACCATGGACTTCACATCTCCTCAATACATCTACTGTGCGACCTTAGCACCAAGTTTCTTATCGATTTCTTGTTTCCTCACGAATTCCCTTGACACCTCGGCAACTGGAAGTCCTCAGTAGCGTAAGCTTGCGTCTTAACCCACACAACCACAGTTGGCACATTGTGCAATCTCTACGCTTGTTTTAATAGAACGACTGTGGCGACCTCTTGGTCAGGTTTTCAGCTGAGGGCCAGGCGGCTTACTCGACTGTTCTAGCGCGGACGGGGACACGGCGCGGCGCGCGTCTGTCCGCGTTGTTGGTCTATGGGATATACCATTGGACCACGTTCCTCAGCTTTTGGGTGATTTCGGGAGGACAATGTGCTTAGTCTTGTCGACCTAATCTTCTTGACAGTGCGTGGCACGGAATTCACTTAACGTTCAAGCCAAGAACATGTATGCAAGTAATGGAGCTCCCAGTGCGTCTGGCAGCGTCTACTCTAAGCGGTTTAGGTACGCACCCGTTCCGCAACGTCGGCGGACAGTGAAAGAGCGTGACAGCGGGAACCGCGAAACCGCATCTCAAGCGAAATTTGAGAATCACGTTCTTGAGGAACAGCGGCTGCATACCCACAGCAGATGAATAGCTGCGGCTGCGTCAGCAAGTGTGGGGCGCGGTATATATGCCGCCCACGGTTAGGGCGTCGACCCCACCAAGCGCATCACCTCCTGTGCTGCTCTGAATGGTCATGGGAATGTGCTCTGTACCGGTCTTGACCAGACTCCAACAGAGAGAGTGAACACATCGGGGGTTGCGTGTGGACACGCAGGATCGGAGGCAGCGCTGCCAACGGCGGACTCGGCCGTGGCGGTGACGAACTAGATGCCAGTCGGCGGCCCAGCGTCGAAAATGCCGTCTTCGGAGTCTTGTTCACCCTCAGGTGAGTCCTCATCATGGTGTCCGGGTCGCTGCACGGGTCTGCGTGGCGGGCGTCCGGGGGTTGTGCTGCTTGCTGTGTGTCGGTGATACACAGCTAGCCTCTGCTGGCTGCGGCACGCCCGGAGGCTTCTGGCGCTGGCGCACAGCTATGCGGGTTATCGCGCATGCCTGGCAGCTGGGGCGGCGGCGTCACGTAGGCATAGCGGCAGCGGTAGATGCGAAGCGGCGCCAGCCGCCGAGGCCGCTTGGCTATAGTCGCAGGGCGTCCAACCACATATGTAACAGCACTAACAAGTAGCAGGTTCTGCCGCACTTGAAAATCACAATCATGCACTTGGTTTGCATCAGCATCAGCCGTGCAGTGGGATCCCGCGCAACAGTCCCAAACAGGCTGATGTTAAGCTGGCTTCTGGCCGCCCACCGCTTCCCGCGCCTGACTCCTCCTGTTGCAATCCCACAGCAAGGAGAACAGCGAGACCCGGATTGTCATTCGCTGGGTGTTGCTCAAGATCCTGCTGGACGGTTGGCAGGTGTTCACGACCGTCATCCAGCCGTCCCAGGGTTGGAACATCAATGAGGACGGCACGGCGTGGCGCATCGTCAGTGTGCTGGGTTTCGGCTGGCTCGCTGACTTGGTGAGTCGAGAGCACCGTTGACGATGTTCGACACGACCCAGGGAACCCCCGGGAATGCACGCTGGGCTCGCTGAGGGCGGGTGGCGAAGGGGAGGACCTGAAAGGGAAGTCTCGGGGTGTCTTGGCGATGGGGCTCGGATTGCACCGGGGCCTGGTTCTGCGGGTGAACGCAAGGGCAGCATTGTCGACCCGCCGATGTGGGGGGCCACCGAATCATCAAGTACGGACAGCACCTGGCGCCAGCGGCCAGCATGGGCACGGTCTCATTCGCGCCGCGAGCACCGGTTCCGCGGCGGCCGCAGCAAGGGGCGCTCGGCTAACGAACGTGCCGGGCGGCAGCTGACCCCTTGGGAGGGTCTTGCCACCTGAGCTTTGCGGGGGCTTCGAGGCAGGGCACGTCGGAACAGCGGAGGGGGCATCGCCAATGACCTCGTGGAGCAGGTCTCCAGCCCCTGGCGGGTACCGCGACGTTCGCCGCGACGTCGAAGCTGTACCACTACGCCTGCGGGCCTCGCCGCGTCGCAACCTGTTCCAGATCCGCTGGGGCCGAACACGCTCGTCTCCAATGTCGGCCGTCTTCGTTGAACGAAACCGGCGGGCTCCTCACGGCTGAATATGCAGTCTGCGATGTGATGGGTTCCCGGCAGCCGCCCAGTACTCAACAGCTGTTGGTACTCCAAACGTGTTCCTCCACGCAGGGCTATGGCGCCTACGTGGCGTTGCTCTACAGCATGGTCGCGATCTTGGCGGTCAACATCGGGCTCTGCGTGTGGGTGGCTTGGTGTTTCAAAGAGCAAAAGTTTCCCGTGGTGTGGCCCATCAAGGTGAGGGCGGGGATGAGTGCTCTGGGGCCCAGGGTTGGGTTGGTTGGTCTCAGGGTCAGGGGCCGAGGAGCCGTGGACTACCATCGCAAGGGTCCCAGGGCATAAGGCGTTTCTTTGGTGGGGGGGGGGTGACGGCGGTTTTCGGCGGTCAGGGTCCAGTTGTTAAGGAGAGGTAGGGAGGGGCGTTGGGGGGGGGGGCAGGAATGTATGTAGATTGACTAACCTAGTGGCAATGTAGGGCGGTCCGACTGCGTAGCTGCTTGGGACGATGGGACAATCGCGGTGGGTTGAGAAAGGCACAGGCGAGCAGGTGGTCGAACAGCCAGCAAGGAGGGGGCTGTGTTCCGGAAGCAATGGGCCCCAGGAGGAGTCCGCCCGGGCTTCGAAGTGGAAGTTATCAGAGGTGGCGCACGTCCCCCCACGTTCCCAGTCTCACGCTCATGTTCCTGGCATGTTACACGTCCCCAATCGCATCTTCCCGTAGGTCCTCCGCTTCTTCACCGGAGTGTTCTTCCAGGCCTTCGACATTACCTCACTGAACCTACTGCAGGTGGGCCGGACGGCAGGGGCCTGGATTTCACGGGAGTTAGTGGCATTAGGGGTGTGGAAAGCGGCCGGCAAATGGAATTCAGGATACCCGATGGCTTGGCCAGACACGATGGTTTGGCGGTCAAGGTGGCCGGGCCTGTAGGGCCTCGGGCGGGCGGCATTCCGGCATCATGGGCGCCGATTATCACGCCACCCGGACGTGGGTTGGGGCGATGTGCGCACCGACCTCCTGCGGCCTTTTGAGTTTCCCCGGAGAGCCTGACATGACAGGCAGTCCTCCAACGCGTTGCATCCTCTAGTCATGCAGCATACGTGCATGTGCACACACCAGCGTCCGGGCTGCGTAGCCGCACAGTCGCGCCCGGTCACCATTGACCGACTTCCTCGATGGGGTATCTGCTCCTTAACGCTTCTCGCCCCACTCCGTGGTCTGTTCCCTCTGCACCCCGATCCCCGGCCCGCTCACAGATTGGTATCTCCTGCCACTTAACGGGCCCCAACAAGCCGCATGGGTACTTGTCGCTGTTTCCGCAATACAGTAAGCAGGGGAACCGGGGAACTTACTGCTTGAGGAAGGTGACGGGAGGGTGAGAGCAGGCTTGAAACAGACGGCGCTCGCAGCTCTTTGAGTTATAGGGTTGTGCAGGGTAAACGGAAGGCTTCCAATGTGGAGCCGGAAGACGCAGGCATAGCGGTCCTGAGGGAGTGAACGGGCTGCCTCAGTCCGCAAGACGCGATGCCGTCGTGGGAGGAGTCGGCCGGATGTCCTCTCTCTTACCGCCAGGGGAGTGGGGGAGAAGGTTTGCTGGAGACGCGAAAGCCAACCTGGCTGGCGCGCGGGTTAGGACGCATCAGGTGTTCTCTTTCGACGCACTCACCTACCCACCTACCGCCTGCCCATGCCGCGCCCCCGCAGGCTGCGGGGAGATGCCCCAGGTGGTGCATGCAGTGGTGTCCGGAGTGAGGTGCGGCCGCGGGTGCTCGATGTTGTAGCGGGGCGCCAGTGACATGTGGAAGCCGGATGTGCTCGATTGCCTGCGTGTGGCTCCAAACGACTGGGGCCCGGATGCTGCCAGCGGGGCGTGCGGCCGAAATCTTGTCGCGAGCGACCATACTTGGTTGCATTGGGTTGAATTTGCGTGAGGCAGGTTGCCTTTGCGAGGAAGAGCCTGCGCAAGCGCAGCGAGTGCCTTGGGTGCCATCGGAGGGCAGAGACAGCACCTGACGCGCTTACTTCTCTGACGACCCGCACCCCGATGGCACTCCCGCAGTCTGCTGGTGTTCATCGTGCTCGCGCTGCTCACCAACATGGCGGAGGTGCGTGTAGCATAACTTCCCTTTCCCGGGCCGTGGGGGGGATGGCGGCCACCGGATTTCCCCGGCGCCGTCTATGAATTGTTGCCCATCTGGCAGACAGATGGGGCGTTCGGCAAGGCGCGGGATTGCAAGGCGCGGGATTGCAAGGCGCGGGATTGCAAGGCGCGGGATTGGCAACCACAGCGCAAAGGACTTCGCAATGCGCAGTTTATACCTGACCATTGTAGGGTGTACGGGTTTATTCGTACATCCGCTGGCCGTGGGATACATGGCGGCACCGTGCCGATGCGCATGACGTCAGCCTCTTTGCCTTTTCACCCCTCCCCCCTTCATCGCACCGTAGGTGGAGGTCAACCCCAAGAGCAAGCGGCCTATGGCGCTCGGGCACAGCGGCGCCGAAGTGGCGGCATTTGCGCTCAAGGTGCGGCAGGGGTAGGGGGCCAGCAGCCGCCAGGAGCTGCCTGGGGCAGTAGGGCTCCAGCGGAATGAGCGGCGGGGCGACAGAGGGACTGGACTGGAGGTCGGGCCCCGCTTGGCCTCTCCCGGGATCGGAATGGGTCAGTGGCGCCGCCGTAGCGGGGTCGTCCGGCGCCACCGAAAACCTCACAGCCGCGGAAACTCGACACTTGCGCTGCGAGCACAAAAAATGCATGATGAGCAACGGAACCTCGTCAAGCGCTCAACGCTCTGCCGTCCGTCGCGGGCGCCTGTGGGCCGCCCGCACTGCTGCACACACCCACAGGTGGTGATGACGCTGGTGGACGTGTTCCTGGGCTGGCCCAAGGTGTCGGCCTGCGTCTACCTGGCGCTGTCTATCGCCATGACGTACCAGTACATGAGATGGGTGAGGCAGGGAGGGGCGGCGGGCGATGGGCCGCAGCGAGAGGCAGGGAGGCGCAACGGGCGGTGGGCCGCAGAGGGAGAGAGAGGCGCAAACGGTTTGTTTGGTGGTTACTGGTCAATTGAGGCTGGCCAGTAGCAAAGTGGAAGCTTCATCAGATCTGTCTGCAAGGCGACCTGATGTCCGCCCCCAAGGACCTGCAGAGCGTCGTGACACTGCTCAAGGTTAAGAGTGACAGCACCTGAAGTTGGCATTGTGGGCGCCACTGAGCCGCGCCCTCCTCGCCACTGCGCCTCGCCGCCATCGCCATTGAGCCTTCTCCCCATCGCCACTGCGCAACCCAAGTCCTCCTGCCCCCACCCCTGTGCGCCCATCCCCCTTGGCCCCAGAGCCCCGCCCTGGTGCCCTGGGTCAACCACCTGAAGGCGGGCTGCTCCATCGCCGTTGTGTGGTGCTCCGCCAACCTGATCATCCTGGTGTTCCGGCCGGGTGTCAAGGAGGCGGCCATGGGGGACTTTTCCAAGGCCATGACCATCACCATGCTGGCGGGCATTGGGCCCACGTTGGCGGGCGGTTACGCCGCGTCGGTGCTGATGTCGAGGCGGACAGCCCGGGCTGCGGCGGCGGCCATTGCGTAAGTGCTATGGGTGGGCAACGTGGGGGGGCCGCGTGCCCGGAGGCCAGGAGGGGCGGGCCGGGGAGTGTGGAAGCTGATGGGGCCAGCTGATGGGGCGGAGTGCACAGAGCTCCGACACAAGTTCCCCGCCCCCGCCCGACCTGTTCCTTGGCTCTGCAGCGCGGCGGCCGCCAAGGGGGTGCCGCTGCAGGACATCGTGGTGGACCTCTGGACCGACCCACGGGACGTTGAGCTCGCGGCCCGTTGCTGCCGCGTGTGGGTGGACCGCAACCTGCTCGACAAGGACGCGGTGGCGAGGGCGCAGCTGTACATCAAGGTGGGGGGAAGCGGGGCCCCAGACTCACTTCGTAGATGTGCATTTTGCACTGGGATAGGCGGCACGGACGCTGGCTTTCTGCATGTTGGGGGCCTTCAGACGTTGGGGGCCATCAGATAGCGACAGCGGCGTGGAGTCGGACGACAACGTGGGCCAGTTCTGGGTCCGCCGGTGGCTAAGTGCTATATGGCAAAAAGCAGCACGAAGCCGCCTGGATCGCCGCAGTCAAGGCTGGACGGACCTGAGCACGCGGCGGCCGTGACGGCCCCAAGGTCTACGTGCAACGGCGCCGTTTTCTCTTTTGTCCCCCCGCAGGCCGGCATGGCGCTCTTCCCGGGCAACGCCTTCGTGTCGTTGGTGCAGGCCAACTTCATGATCGACGTGCTGGGCGTGGGGCAGAGCGGCATGCGGCAGATCGAGGTGAGCTGCCGGGAAGCGGGTGGGGTGGACCCGTGGGAGCTCAGACGAAACCAAACCAAGGGATGATGATCCCGGGCACGCCCAGACCGTTGGGAGCTATGTAAAGACAGAAGCCCGCTGGAGTAGGCGCACGAGACCGACCGAAGCATGACCACCAAGCCGTATCGTGACGGACGCAACCTTGCATTACAGTACCGTATGTCGACAAGGCAACCGTGAAAGAGGTACAGGCGCCTTATCAGCCAGCCTACCTGTATGATTGTTGCATGCTGTATAAGATGGATAGGAGGAGAGGTTCTTTTGGAGGGCGAGTGTGCATTGCATGTACGGGCCGCACACAGCGGAGGATGTCGCGGAGCATCCGCCATGTGGCCCCGTGCCGTGCATAACTCGCTGCCCTCCCGCCGCCCTCTCCGCGCCCTGGTCCCTCTCCTTACTGGAAGGCTGCGCGGAAGCTGAGCCCGGGGATCATGAGTCGGTTCGTCATCTTCGTGCGCATGCAGCAGGCGCAGCAAAAGGCCGCAGGCAGCAATGCGGGCGGCGCTGTGGGCTCCAACATGGACCTGTTGGGGTGAGTGCAGCGGGTATCGGTATCGGTATCGCAGGGGGCACACGATGTCCGCGTGGTGTGCACGGTAGCTGGTCGGCCGGTCTCGAGCTGCGTGTGGCGCCACCGTTGCGGGGGGCGGTGCAACGTTGTCGCCGTGATGTGCCTACCGTCTGGGGGCCTGTCTGCCTTCTTGGGGGTTTCATGTTTGCGTCACGGATCCCTTCTAGTCTTTCTTGTCTTGCGGCCTGGGCCTGGGGGCCCGCTGACCTTCCCGGTCTGCCTTCCTTGGCCGCCGCATCGGGATGTTCCTGCGCGTAACGCCATCCCTGGCTTGTCCTGCCCTGTCCCCCCCCTGCCCGCCGCAGGTTCGTGGAGTACCAGCGCAAGCAGCGCATGGTGGTGCGGCTGCACAGGGAGGCCCTCACCGCCATGTGCAACTTCTGGTGCGTTACGACTTACGAGCGGGTGTGGGTTGAGCCGGGGGGAAGGGGCGCAGGCAGCACTGGGCGGGGACCCCGCATGGCGGTGGCGTGCGAGGCGTGGGTCACGTTGGGATGGGACAGAGACAGCGCGGGCTGCAGCACTGTAATACGCACGCATGCGTGGGTTGCTGTCCACCCACCCGCCCTAGTTTTGCGGCGGAGGTGCCCGGAGGTGCCCTGGCTGCCGGCTGCCGGACCGGCCACACGCGCTGCGACGGCACCCCACCCCGCGTCTGTGTAACCGCGACCCACCCCGTCGATCGCTTGGTTGCCCGCCATTCTTTGTGTGGGTGCGTTGGGACGCTGCAGGAAAGCCCTGGATGCGCACACGGTGTCGTTCACTTACCTGAGCAAGGCGCTGGCGGTGATTGAGGTGTCGGTCACCCGGGTGAGTGGCTGGGAGGGGTATGGGAAAATGTCAGACATATTGAAGGCTGGGAGGGTGGGTGGGTGGGTGGGTGGGTGGACGGCAGGGATGGCGGGGCGGGGCGGGGCGGGGCGGGGCGGGAGGGTGGCGAATGACTGAATGGGGGGCGCGGGATGTGGTGGGGTCATTGCAGCGTGGGAACAGGCGCTACGGCGCCGCGTAAGGGCGACTGGAACATCTAACCTCGGGCGTTGGGACACGCTGCTGGTAAGGTTGGTGAGGGCCAGCCTGGCCTGCTGCAGCGCGGCGGTTGGGAGGCCCGCGGCCTGCAGTTGGCTGTCCATGTCCGCGGAAACGAACAAGCGAATACAAGCCGCCCTCGAGCTCGGTCTCGTCCAGCGCTCCTTCACGAAGGATAACACCATGGCACCGGGAGGTCGGTATGTGCGGGGCCTAGATGGGGGGGCTGTTGGCGGCCCCCAATAGTCTCATAGGCCCGCGCTGCCCCATGGTCTGTTCTTCAGGCGCAAACCGCGTACCACCTCGTCCTTGAGACATACGGAAACAACTACCGGCTAGTTCGGTTATACGGTAAATTTTTGGAGACGGTGAAGAACGACCCGTGGGGCGCCTTGGAGTACTACACGGAGGCCGATCGGCTGGAGCAGGAGAAGAACGACGACGGAGCTGGACCGCTGTTGCCGGACGGTGAGAGGGACCGGCTGTCTGTCCACAGACATGTGTTTACACAGGGATCCGACTGAGTGTGTGTTTTAGCGAGGAGCCCGGCCGAACCACCTACCCAGACCCAAGATACTTACCATTTAAGCTGCAATTCATTTAACCTGCAATTATACTTACCAGGGAGGCGGCGAAACGTGCAAACCTGACAGACACGTGTGGATCCCTCTTTTCGTGCTCGTGTTGCTGTTCAGCATCCCCTGACTGATCAACGTTTTGGCAAGGAGCGGTGTAGGGAATCAGTGTCGTGCCGCTGCGTCCCGCAGGCACGCCGCTAAGCCGGATGGACGAGCTGTCTACTGCCGTACTGCTGGTCTCGTCCAGCGGGGAGATCCAGATGGCCAATAAGCAGGTCCACCATCTGTTTGGCTACAAGAAGGGTGAGAGATGGCCTTGGGCCGGCCCCCGTGTTCACAACCGGTGTTGTGGCCAGAGGGTAGCGGCAGCGCCTTCCAGTAGAATGCATCGCAGGTTGGGCTTGGCACACAGTACGCACTGCAGTCCTTTGCAAACTGCACTGCCTTGCGGGCTGTGGATGCAGACGCCCGGAATTCATCAGACATGTTCTCTACGGGTTCAGTTTACACCTGTATAAAAATCCAAAACGGAAGACCCCAACATACCAGCAGCCTGGCTTGGGCCCTTGACCCCGTCCCATCCGATCCCATGTTTGGGCTCCCCACCGCCAGGCGACCTGGACGGCAAGCCCATCACCGCGCTGCTGGCGCCCCAGAGCAGCAAGCGCATGACGCAGTGCCTGGCCGCGATGGTGGAGCAGAGCATGTTGGGCCTGGGGCAGACGGTGGCGGTGCTGTCGGAGACCGGCGGCCCGGGGTCCAGCGCCACCGCGGCGGTGCTGGGGATGCACCACGAGAGGATGGCCTTCCCCATGCGGGTGTCAATCACCAAGGCCACGGGTGGGTTGCGCGGAGCATGCAGCGCGGGTGGGAGCGCGGAGCATGGAGCGCCGCAGGCGCCGGGGTTCAGAGGGAGAAGGACTGGGGGAGGTTGGCGTTGGCGCGTGTCGAATGGCGCGCCCACTGCCGAGCGGGGAGTTGGGAGGTCCGCAGCTGCTGGTCTGTAGGGCTTGGGGTGTCTGGTGGGGGCCCTCATGCGCAGGTTCAAAGGGAGGTTCTTGCCAGGTGTCGTGTTTTGGGCGGGCAAGGGGGCGTGCATGGGGCGTGCGGCCGTTGGAGCCTGCTTTACTAAGGGACTAAGGGACTTGACCCTCTTCAATGCCGCCCCGACCCCCGGGCCCCTCCCGAAGGTGTGGGCGAGGACTCGACGTTCATCGCGCTGCTGGAGCCGGTGCACGTGTCGAAGGACGCGTCGTATTTCTGGGTGGCCCCCAACGGCGTCATCGCGGGCTGCGACCCGCAGTTCGTGGCCAACTTTGGGTGGGTGACCTCCGGATTCGGTCCGGCTGCGGACGGGCAGGATCCATGGCACCGGGGGAGATGAGAATGAGGCAAGCGGCCCAGTTGATCTGAATTGAAGGGTCGCCACAGGGCCGCGTAAACCTCAAACCCAACAAAGCCAGAGACGGCTGAAATCCCTGGAGCCGCCGGCTTCGCGGATGCACCATGCATGTCGCACCCGTGTCACTCGACCGCTCGTCGATGTCTGCTTGGTCACTAATTGCGCTATGGCACTACCATATGCTGGTGTGACACTTGACTGCCTGTCATCTTGCCTCGATTCTGAAGTACGGCATCACGGTATCACCCACGAGATCGTAGCGCAGTGACTTGTGTCTTCCACCCAGGTCCACCCCGCACCCCCCGTCGCCCTGGCAGCAGCAGCGCAGTTTGAAAATGTCTACCAATTTCCCGCACCCCGATCGTCTTTCTTTTCAACCCCGCACCCTGCACCCTGGGTCCCTGTGTCCCCCGCGCGCAGGTACCTGCCCCACGACGTGATCGGCTCGCACCTGGGCGACTTCCTGGTGATTGACGGGGACCTGCAGGCGCTGCGGACCCACGTGGCCTCCGTATCCATGGCCTCGGCCATAGACCGCTGGGAGCTCGATGACGGGAACAGCTCGGAGGAGAGCGTGCAGCCCGTGGGCGAGTCGGTCAACATCTTGCACACGTGAGGAGGGGGAGGAGGGTTTGGAGCAAAAAGAACCCAGGAGAGGAGGAGGGGGCGCGCCAGGGGGGTGGAGGTAATTGGCACCGAAGCCCCTGAATACTGGCTGGGGACGGGAATGAGGTGCCGGGGAGCCGGGAAGGCGGGGAGCAGGGGAAGCGGTGGCGAGAGGTCGTCAATACACAGCTGCGGACGAGCCAGCGGACAGATGATGGGCGTGTGCCTAAAAACGGCGTCCCTAAGGAGCTAAGGTCGCATGCGTGACACGTCACATGTGTTGGCTTCTGCTGTAGAGTGCTTCCTGCGCGAAAGGTGCCCCATGCACAGCGGCCGTCTTGGGTTGGCCGTGCCCTAGTTCCCCCGCCCCTTTCCGTGTGTGTGTTCCCTCGTCAGGATCGCGCACCGCACAGACGCGGGCGGCGCTGCGCCCTGCCACGTGTCGCACCGCTTCTGTCACCCCATCGCCTGCGAGGCGGCGGGGCGCAAGCTGGGTGAGCGGTTGGGTCGGGATGGGGCGAAGCGATGTTCTGCGGTTGTGCGCTAGCATGGGTATGTGCTTGTGGTTTCCTTGTTTGTTTGGTTTGTTGTTCGATTGATGATTGTGGGTACACCACATTGCCTGCCTGTTCTCACTGTAGTTTCGTCCAGCTGTCCCGCTGCGCCGCGGTCTCCCCCAACCGGTGGCAGTGCCAGCGCTCCGCGAACCGCCCGGCTAACCCTCCTCACGTCGCCGCGCGCCTTACCCGCTCGCAGATCTGGGCGACGCGATGCTGTACGAGATCCGCATCTGCCGCGCCTCCCTGGAGCCTTTCCTTATGCTGGTGATGGACCGCAAGGGCGCCATCAAGTACTCCTCGCCCAGCCTCACCACCATCCTGTGCCCGCGGGGCAACAACGCGCCGGGCGGGCAGCTGAGCGACGCCGACGCGTTCAAGGACCGCACCGACAGCGGGCACAAGGGCGCGGGGCACACGCTGTCCATCCTCAGCGGCGTGCCGGCGGCGCACGGCCTCATCGGCGGCTACAACCTGCGGGACTTCCTGCCGCACCCCTGGAAGGACACGCACATCAAGCTGCTCAAGGTGGGGCGCGGGGCGGGGCGGGGGAAGGGTGGGTGGGTGGGTGAGTGCGGGGGGAAGGCAGTTGAGAGGAGGTGGCAGGGGTGGCACGGTTTGCAGGGGTGGCACAATGTGCAGGTGGCTGGCGTGAAGCACACGGTGCCGCCATCAAGCCTCCGACCGCCGGACCGGGGGACGTTTGCCAGGGAAGGAATGTGAGCTGCAATCTGCAAGGTACGGCTACAGCTACAGCTACAGCTACAGGTGAAACCCAGGTGCAACCCAGGTGCACGCATGCGACGCGGCGTCCCATTCGGACAGGACAGGGAGGTTTACAGGGCGGCCCATGCAGCCTGGGGTTTGTGAAAGAGGACTTCACCTCACCGCCCCAGATGATGACATCAGGCCCTTCCCCCAGCTCCTGTCCCTGCGGGCCTCGTCACACCCCCGGCTGGGCTGATCCACCCATCCCATCCCATCCGCCGCTCCATCCGCCGCTCCATCCGCCGCTCCATCCCCCCCCCCCAGGACCCCGGCACCGCCGCCGCCAGCACGCGCAGCCTGTACTGCTGCACCCGCCAGGTGGGCAAGGGCAGTTCCATGGAGCTGCACGACGCGCACGGCCTCAAGTTCTACATGCACGTGTCCGTCAGCTCGGCGGAGCTGGTGGGGGAGCACCTGCACATCGTGAAGATGGCCCAGTGAGTCTGGAGGGGGGCCCACGGGGGCACGGGGGGAGGGCAAGGGGTTGATTGAAAGACAACTAAACCCAGGAAGAGCTGAGCATGGGGTAGAGTAAAGAAGCCCAGACAAAACCAGCTGGGGGCCGACCGACGGAAACGGGCGGAGACGACTGCAGCCGAGTACCTTTTGTTGGGGTAGGGCCACACACATACTTGGAGGGTGCAGCTTACAGCCCGGAGAGAACTGGCCAGGGGATCGGTGGACCGGTGGCAGGATTCCCGGTGGGCTGGGCGGGGCGGGGCGGGGCTGGGCTGGGGGGGGCGGGCGGGGCGGGGCGGGGCGGGGCGGGGCTGGGGCGATACGTGGGACTGGTGCTGAGTGCCATCACCCGCATACGGTGACCGATGGATACCACACCCGCACCCGCCTGCCCGGCCCCATGACGCCCCACCCTCAACCGCTCTGCGTCACAATAGCTCGAAACACAATCTTCGTTCCATTCTTCGTTGCATGCTCCATTGCATGCTCCATCCCACGTGGCGGAGTGTGTCCGGGCTGATTATTTTTTGACCCGACGTGCCCCCCCCCCAACGCGACCTCTCGCACCCGCCAGCTCCAATGTGGAGTGCGCGACTTCGGAGCGGCGGCTGCGGCTGACGGTGAACTCGGACGGCATCATCACGGGGTTCAGCAAGGAGACGCCCTGCCAGCAGCTGTTTGGGTTTGAAGGCACGCAGGTGGGTGAAGGAAACGGGGGTGCGGGGGCTGGGCGGCAGTGGGTATACGGGAAACTTGGTAGGCATACGGTATTCAAAGTTGGTCGTAGGGGGGCGCACGGTTGTGGTAGTGAAAGTACTTGAGGAGTAAGGAGGGCGTGTTGCGAATCTTGCCCGGCGCCGCAGCGCAGGGCGGTGGATCTCTGGAGTACATAGGACACGCCGTCCTTCCGGAAGCAGCCTCGCAGCTGGGACAGCGACTTGTCGTCGCAATCAAGGGCATCTTCGGGGGCTTTGAGCTGGTTTGTCTTGCGCCCCTTGCCGCCCGAAGGAAGGTCCCGTGACCCTCCGCGCCGGCATACGGTATCCCGTTCCTCGGCCTCCCTCCGCTTCCGCATCCCAGTCTGTGGCCTCGTCCGTATCCCTGTCTGTGGCCTCGCTTCGTCACTTGCCATTCTTCGGAGCCCCAAGTCCCGCCGGTGATGGCCGGCTGGATAACGGCATCGCGCTGCCTGCCTGCCTGCCTGCCGCGCAGGTCGTGGGCAAGGCGCTTTGGGAGGTGGTGGACGGCGTGGAGCAGCAGCTGCTGATGCGGCCGGGCTCCTCCCTGGGCCGGCTCACAGCCCCGGGGCAGGGCAACGCCGCGGCCTTCTCCACCATGTTGGAGCGCGTGGTCCGCGCGCCGGGCCGCTCCTGGCGCGTGGCCGTGTTGCCGCCCGCGCCCGCCAGCGCCTTCGCCTCCGCCGTGTCACGCAACAACGGCGAGCTGGCGGCGGCGCAGCGTGCCGCGCAGGTCCGTCCCGCCGTCATGACGGTCCACATCCCGCTGCTGTCGGACGACGAGGACGACGTCGCGGACAGCGTTCCGGCGGGGGGCAGCTCCGATCGGCGAACGTCGGACGGCGCCGAGGGCGTCGAAGCCGACAAGGACAAGGCCAGCAGCCGGATGTCGGACGCCGTGACCGTGGACCTATGGCCGGTGCACAGCGTGAGTGGCGTGCTGGAGCTGAACTCGCTGGGCCGCATCACGGCGGTCCTGGAGGAGCACGTGCGACCCGCGGGTCTGCTGTTTGGCATCGGGACCAAGTCGCTGGTGGGCCAGGCGCTGACGGCGTTCGTGCCGCTGCCGCCGGGGCGGGAGGAGGTCGCGGACCTGCTGTCGGCGGGCAGCCGCAACAAGAAGAGCAGCCTCAAGCAGACGGGCAAGGACCCGTTGGTGAAGGTGCGCGGGGCGGGGCGCGGGACGGTGCCGGGGACAGGATACTGTCACGCGCGACTTGTCTCGGGACGTCCTGCAGCAGGAGGCAGCGGTTCGTAGAGCGGTAGCCCATCCCCCACCAGCTGGGGACGTGCCCTGGTCGCATGACTGAATCGGGCAGGCAACGATCCGTGTCGATCCTTGTAGCTTGTAGTAGTACCGTTACAGTGTGGATAGGCTTCCGGGTCCTGTCTAAGGGTTTATGCCGCGGTTTTATATGATGCTATAGGACACCTTCAACCATCATCACACCGAACCTACGCCATACGAACCGAGGGTCCAAGGCGGTTGATCCTGCCAACTAAGGATCCCACCTCATCCATTCACCCGCACATCCGTAGAGACAGAGGGTTCAGCAATCATCAGAGGGTTCAGCAATAGCTTGTGGCATCGGTCCTAGCTAGATCGGTCATCGCTGCTACACCGGCCCACACCGGAGAGTAACACATTGCTTTGGTCGTCCACATGTTGCGGCGTCCATAACGTTGCTTTTGTCGACCGTATGTGTGGCGCCGTTCCTCGCCTGTTGTGCGTAGTGATTGTATTGATTGGATTCGCGCCCTCGCTCTGCCTCGCAGGTCGGCCCGGTGCACATCCTGCACGCCCTCCACAGCGACGGCCATCCGCTCCAGCTGGCGCTGCAGGTGGTGGGCAAGCCCCGGTCCGGGGAGCCGCTCACCGTCCTGATGCGCCTGCACTCCACGCCGATGGTGCCCCACGGGTCGTCATCCGGCGTCGACGGTGGCCGGCTGCCGCAGGACTCGCCGCTGGTGCTGCCGAAGCCGCCGCGGGGGCCGTCGGCGCCCGTGAAGGCGGGCGGCCCGCTGACGCCGCCGCTGCCATCTTCCGGCACAGCAGCGGCGGCGGCGGCGGCGAGTAAGGACAAGGAGAAGGAGAAGGGCAGGACGCTCTCCCGGATCGACTCGACCGACACCCCGTCTATCCGGGAGATGGAGGAGTTTGTGACGGGGCGGTCCATGAACGCCAGGTCACCGGCGGCGGCGGCGGCCGCGGCTGCCGGGGCGCAGTCGTTGTCCGCGTCGGCGTCACGTGTGCTGGAGAAGAGCTCGACCGCTGCCAGGATCTGCACGCCGCCAGGGCGCGCCAGCGCCACCGGCTTCGCGTCCGGCAGCCACCGCTACCTGAGCTCTCCGCCCGGCGGGGCGCGGCCCGCCACGCCCAGCACGCCCGTCAAGTCGCCCGCCGAGCTGCTGGCTGTGCACGGTATGGGCTCCGACAGCAACGGCAACGGCACCAGCACGGGCGTCATCATCAGTGCAGCCGCCGTCGCCAGCGGAAGCGCCGGCGGCATCAGCGCCGGCGGTCTGGCGTCGCCGCTGCCGATGCCCGGGGGACCGCCGCTGCCGGCGGCGTTGGGGATGAGTCTGGAGCTGCCGCTGCCGGGCGTGGTGACGAGCGCGTCTGGGGCTGCTGGCAGCGGCGCCACCGCCAGCCGGGCTCCGTCGGCTCGTCGGGAGCTGGTCATCCGGGAGGCGCCGGGTACGTACGGCGACGCGCCGGGAGGCTCCAGTCCGGCAACTGGGTTGCAGGGAGGGCTGGACTGTCCTTCTCTTTCTCCCCGGCCTCTTTCGCTGCGTTTCTGTTGTAATACAATTATATTTTACATATACATATGTATACATTCCACTGTGTCTGATTTAGGGAGGGGTCTTCTAGGTGCATCTTCCCCCACTCGGAGACCATCGGGCATGAAAATGACGTCGCCTGCTTGGGCCGTGTTGAGCCAGTGCGTGTAAGTGATTGCAGTTCCATAGTGTGGCAACGACCTGGCCTGGCTCGTGTGCATGTGCGGCGAGCTTGGTCGCGCTGCGCCCGTTCCGTTCGTGTGCGCTGCCCGCGCGGACTGAGTCCCGGACCGGCTGTCTGTCCCCACCCTGCTGCTCCGGCAAAGACGCCACAGGCAGCCGCAGCACCGTCCGCCGCGTCAGCGAGGCCAACATGGCCGCTCTGGCCGCCGTGGCCGCCGACGAGGACGACTCGGCGATGGACGGCAGCGCGGGCGTCAAGTGCAGCGCCAGCAGCAAGGGCGAACAGAGCGACGACCCGGATGCGGTGCAGGTGCGGCGGCGGGGGAGGGGGAGGGGGAGGGGGGTCTGCCTGCGCGCTGGGGATCAGACAGAGATATGGTACAGTACCAAAGCCAGGAACGAAACCGGGCACGCTGGGGATGTGCGCTTTGCTACCGAGCTGTAGTCCTCCTCCTAAATACCGAATCCCTGCGCAAGACCTCGGACTCCGCCCTGCGGCTTTGTCGGCCGTTAGAGCAGCCCGGCGGCGGCTTTGTCGGTAGTTGAATACCGGTGTCGTGGCGTGCCTGCCACCGAATTCCCCGCTGTTCCTACCCACACGCGGCCTCCCAACGGGATTTCCGATCGCCGGATGCGTCCTATTCCTTCCGCGCCCTGCCTGGCTGTCCGTCACTGCCTCGCTAGCCGTGAAGCCTGTCATTTGTTCCCCATCCCGGCGTGCCGCCCTCGCCCCTTCCTCACGCTCGCTCGATGACCCCTGTCATGTGGCGTCGCCCCCAATCCAGACTGTGGCCGGCACCAAGAACATGCAGCGCATCCAGGAGTGGGTGATCACCAAGGGGGAGGTCTTCCAGAACGCCAAGCCCAAGCTGGACGGCGACAGCGGCGTCAGCCTGCTGGGGCCCGGCGGCGCCAAACCTGCACGACCCGACGACGACGACGAGGAGGAGAACGGCAGCGAGGACACGGACGAGCGCGGCACGCCCGGCCCCATCCGCGCGCCCGCGGCGGTGGCAGCCGGCGGCGGCGCCGCCGCCAGCGCGCTTCGGTCCGGCTCTGCCAACATCGCCAGCTGGGCGGCGGCGGCGGCGCTGCAGGCGACCGGGCAGCCCAGCCTGAGGCAAGACGCGTCGTTCAACAGTCCGCCGGTACCCCAGGGGCCACCCACGGGCCTATTCGCGCCGCCGCAGGCGGCCTACCCGCCGCTGAACGGCGACTTTGACGACAACGCCAGCAACGGCGGGCAGAGCGTCATGTCTGGAAATTCAGGTGGGGCCGGCGGACGCGGTGGTTTCGGCCGTCGGCTGTTCCCTCCCAAATCCCAACCCGCTTCCTGCCACCGCCGCCGGCCTGTCCGACTGCGCGGCTGCGGCGGATGAGGCGACGACGCCCACCGCGGCCACCGTGGCGTGCACGGCATCCCCCCGCGCGCGCGAGGTCATGACGCGCAGCTGCGCTCCGATTACTGTTCGTCCTCTCACCGCCACTCACACACAGCCCGTGCCTTGAAGGACACCGTGCAGACCATGCGTGTCCCCAGTGATGCCGGTATGTATTGCGGGACCCAGCAACCCGGTCCCCGCAAGCCTCCGCACACTGGCCCCCTCCGCCCTCCCATGCTCATGCGCATTTTTCATCACGCCCTTATTTGTTTGTGTCGTATCTCTGATCGCGCCCTATTTTGTACAAACACCCACCACCCTCCGCAGCCGGCACCAGCGGCGGCGCCGAGTACAAGCGCGGCAAGCGGTTCCGCAACCTGGTGAAGCTGATGGACTCGAGCGAGGCGGAGCAGGTGCTGCGGCGCTTCCGGTGGGGCGCGCTGCTCACCATGACCACCCTGGCCATGGCGCACACGGTGTGCTTCGCGCTGGTGGTCGTCAGCATCAAGGTGAGGATCAGGGCCAGGGCCAGGGCCAGGGCCAGGGCCAGGGCCAGGGCCAGGGCCAGGGCCAGGGCCAGGGCCACGAGGAAGGGGGCCGGAGGGGGGGGGCCGGCGCGGGGTACCGGTGCGTTGGTAGTACTGGGCATGGGCATGCATTGAACCAAACGGTATGCAGCGGCGCCCGCGCACCTGCCCGCGTCCGTGTTCGCGCCCTCGTCGCGTTCCCCCGACCGCCCCGCGTCCCGCTCCCCTCTCCCTCCAGGGCCAGCAGCAGTCCATGACGCAGCTGGTGACGGCGGGCAAGGCGCAGCGCTACCTCCACCAGGTGAGGGGTCCTGCACCCACCCTGGGTCGGGATCGGCTGATGCTGCTGTAAGTGGTGCACGCGGGGGCGGGGCGTTGACCGGTATGCGCACGGCACGGCACGGTACGGCACGGCACGGTTCTCCACCGGAACGCCCAGGTCCGGCAGAACGGCTGGTGCGCAGCCAAGGAGTGGCTGACCGCTGCGGGGCGGTCTGAGGCAGGCGCTTCTGAGCACCCCCCAGCGAGTCTAGCACTGCTGCCGGAGTATCGTCAATGGCCGCCGTCCCCGGCGCAATAAAATAAAAAGAGCCGCATGCTCACGTTTCGGTGGTTGACACGGATGGTCTCTCGGATCCCTTGCCTAGCTTGAGCTTATCGAGCCCTGCCCGGCTCCCAGAATCCGACTCAGACACGAAGCTCCGGGCATCACGTCACATGCGCAGGTGCTGGTCAGTCTGCGGGCGATGGACCAGATCTTCAAGAAGAAGGCCCCGCCCAACCTGTACAACGAGACGCAAGTGCCGGTAAGTGCGGACGGGGCGGGGGACGGAGGCGGGAGAGGTCGGGGGGGCCCGGGGCCCGTACGTAGGGCAGCTGGCCAGGATCGTGCTGTGCTTTTCCACCGCAACGGGAACGGACCCAGCAAGCCGGCTCGCATGCGTGACAGCGATCAGTACGGCGCCTCGATGGGACCCGTCCGTCAGACCGTCCGCCCGTTCGTTCGTACGGGGTACGAACGGGCTGTCTGTGTGCCGTCTCTTGGGAAATTCTAGAGCCTCACCCGACCAGACCAGCGCTCCCCCCCGCCGACCCCTCGGCCCCCGCCCTGGTTGCGCGCAGGCGTTTGCGAACATGGTTATCAGTTCCGCCGCCCAAGTCAAGGCAAGTGGGGCGAGGTGGAACGCGTAGATTAACAAATCCGGCAACGAGTCGAAACCCCGCCCCGCCTATTCGCGAGGAGCGACCCGTCCTCGAAGATCAAACCAAGTGGTTGCTTGAGGGTTTCCGTGCGCGTGTGCCATGCCGGGGGACATGGATTTCGAGAGGTCTTCCTAGCGCATGCAGCAACTGGGCACAATCCTTGTGTGGCGACTCAAGATGGGCTCCCGTGCTGCTGGCTCAGCCGGGTCTTGGTGGTCTGTGTTTTGCGCTGACCCCCCTGCAACCGGGTATTGCTTGCCACGACCAGGACCTGCACAACTACGTGGCGGCGTCCAACTGGGACAAGCAGTCGGTGCGCACCCTTTACTACCAGACCAAAATGCAGGCGAGAGCGGGGAAGGGCGGTGGGGGGAGGCCCGGGGAGGAAGCTAGGGTGTACCCTAGGTGCGTGTGTGCGGCGCGATGCGCAGGCCTGGGCAACCTGTGGTAAAGGAGGAACGTGCTGTGTTTGCGCGCCGTCACCTCACACCTGAGAGAGCGCATCTTGACAGGGGATGGACGTGCGCTTGGCTCGGCTCGTCTTTCTTTGGCTCAGCGCCATCCCCACATGCGCCGCTGTGCTGCCGGTCGCCCCTTTGAGCGCTGCCTCATCCACCCGTCCGGCGCTCCGGTCTGCAACCCTGGAGTGTGCATTCCCCGGCATCTCTCCCGACAGGCCTGGATGACGACGAACTCGACGACCGGCTTGGACGTGTACGGCGACATAACGCTGTGGGTGAGTGTTCATTTTGTTGGCAGGGCAGGGCAAGGCAGGAGTGCGTGTGACATGCCAGGTTCCAAGCTATGCCCCTAGAGTGTTGAGGGTCGCGAGGCTGGCGGAGGAGGGAAGGCCGCCCCCCGGCTTTCCAGGAGGGGCATAAGGGTGGGTTGGTCCGCGGATGCAGGGATTGTAGCATCCACATAATTTTGGGCGGCCCCCCCCGAAGACGCAGCGTAACACACCTGCTCCTTTTCTTTTGCTCCAACCGCGTGTCCGTTGCTCACGGACTGTCCCCGCGGGCCCCTTCAAACCCAACCCAACCGCCTCAAACTCAGGACCTGGCCACCAAGGTGTACACCACCAGCAAGGACGTGTTCCAAAACTACGTCTCCTGGAACGCCTCGGGGGTCAACATCTCCAGCACGCCGGCGGGGCAGTTTCTGTTCAAGAGCGGACCCGACCTGTTCAACGGCTTCCGCAGTGTACGTGCATCGCCAGCAGTGCCGGGTCGCTGTTGGGGGGGGACCTGGCCCGGGAAGCGGAAACCGGGACTCAAGACCTGTCGAGAGTTGTTCCGATCGGACGCTAGCCAGTTTCTAGGGAACATCGAGCTTTGGGCTCGCCGCGGCAGCGCTCACCGGCCCGCGCCACGCGCCAGGGTGTCGCTCGGGGGAGGAGGGGAGCGCGGTTGTGCGCCTCCGCGCAGGATCCGTCACTTGCTGCGCGAGCTGTCGGAATCTGGGATCGATCTTGTCCCGTCTTGGGCCTTTCCACATTGGATATCACGTGGGTGGGTCTCACATGGATCTAGCGCAGATCTAGAGCAGATCTAGCGCGACTCTCCCCAGCCTTATAGGCCTGCCTGCCCCCTTGTTGTTCACCCCGACCAGGTGCTGGACGCGCTGCTGTTCATCGCCATGGACAACACCATCACCGTCAACAATCTGCTGCTGGCCTTCCTGGTGGCGGAGGGCTGCGGGGTGTCCGTCATGGCGGCGGCCATGCTGGCGTACCTGCTGCGCAAGCTGGCGCTGCAGCGGTACACGTTGTACGGCACGTTCCTGGTGATCCCCGTGGGCCTTACGCGGGCGCTGTCGTCGCAGCTGGCCAACACCACGCTCCTGGATGTGAGTGCACTCTCGTGCGGTCGTCCTGTGCGTGTTGGCTGGGTGGTGGTGTGTCAGTGGCTGGGTGGTGATGCTGTGCGGTCGGGGGGCACTGAGAGGTGCGCACTTCCCCGGGGGGTTCGGGGGCTTGCAGGAACGCGGCCGAAAAGGAGTTCCTGCTGTTCTGTTCTGTTAACCCATTCTGTGGTCGGTTACGCATTGCCAGGGAAAGTAGCGCTGCAAACGGCGTGCATGAAGTCCCGCGCGCCCCGGGGTCTTGACACTCCTGACGTCGAAATCGCCCTCGGGCGCGGCTGTCCGCTCCGCTCCACCCCGCCCATCCGCTCCGCTCCACCCCGCCCATCCGCTCCGCTCCACCCCGCCCATCCGCTCCGCTCCACCCCGCCCATCCGCTCCGCTCCACCCCGCCCATCCGCTCCGCTCCACCCCGCCCATCCGCTCCGCTCCACCCCGCCCATCCGCTCCACGCTGCTCCACCCCGCCCATCCGCTCCGCCCTGGCCAGGAGGAGGATGACGAAGATGAGGACGACGAAGACGGGCCGCACGGGGACGAGGACGACAAGGTAGGTACGATGTAGCTTGCCTCGCCGCGATCCGTCGACCGCCGCATCAGCGGCCACTGCACTTTGCTGTCCAGCACCCGTCCAGGTATAGAGTGCGCTTCACCGTACAGGACAGTACCGTACTGTACAACACCGCTGTTGCGTGCGGCCCGCTGCCACTCTCCAGTTCGTGCACCCACCGGGCTTCCGGTTCGGTCCGTGTTCGGCACTGCCCAGCGCCCCCCTGGCGAGGATGTGGTCAGCACACGTATCGCCCGCTCTGATGTCAACCCACCTGCCCTGCCCGCAGACGGCCATGTCGGAGGCGGAGACCAACGGCGACCGCGGCGGCGCCACCAGCGTCGGCAACGGCAGCATGCGCAAACGGCACGCCACCCTGGAGCCCTCCATGACCATGAACTCCCGCCGCCGGCCCAGTTTCCAGGCTGCCGTGCTGGCGGCGTACGCCAAGGCCTCGGCCGCCGGCGAGACCCACCACGTGACGCGGCCGCCGGCGGCTGCGGGGGCAGGTCCCTCGAGCGCCCTGACCCACACTGGCTCGGTGAACCACCGGCCTGGCGCGGGCGGCGCCGGGCGGGGGATTTTCGCCCGGTTCCGTGACTGGGTGGTCTACCGGCTGCACCTGTGGTGCCCCTGTCTGGCGCGCAGGTGCGGTTTACCGTCGTGGACCGTCCTGGACCGTCCCATACGGCGTGATGTAGGGCCGAATCCGCCCGGGCATGCTTTGTTGTGCGCTGCAGCCGCGGATGATGCGGCGGGGGTTATACCAGAGTAGGATAGGTGGGTGGATGGGACGGACCGCCTAGGTATGCCACGGTGTGTGTGTGTGCGGAAGGGGTGGGGGCGGTGGCGCGCCTGCTGGCTGTTCAAGATTATGTCGTCGAATGTCCTGCACCCTCCCTCCCTCCCTCCCTCCCCCGTCAGGTCCCACGTGGTGTTCCCGGTCTCCACGCACGCGGGCGGCAGCACCGAGCACGGCCACCACAAGCGCCACCTGCGGCTGGACTCCAACGACACCATCCGCCTGCTCTTCCCCTTCGTGCTGTGGTCCTGTCTGGTGGTCACCTTCTACGCGGTGTCGGTCACGGAGCTCAAGGTGGGGCGACCGTGGTCGGGCTTGGGGCCTGTGGGACCATCGGGCTGGGGCCTTGTGGGACGAACCATGTAGATCGTGTTCGGGATCCGCATATTCCTGGGAGATAATCTCGGGGTGGGATCTGGAAACGCATGTTGGCTGGGGAGAAGGTGGCGACAGGCAGGGCCTAGGCGCCTGGCTGGTGGGGGGCTGAAAGGGAGGCGACCCTTTTGCCCGCCCCGTATGTTCTTGGCCGCTTTGCTTTCTCTTTAAACAACCCCGTCCCACGCACCGCCCCGGCCGCAGACCTCGAAGCCGCTGGTGGCCATCGCCAGCGTCAGCAACTTCAACACCGCCCGGACGTACCGGTCCTGCTTCTACGCCCAGGTGCGGCATCGCCCCCCGCTCCGTCTGAGGGTGCTGCTGCTGCTGCTGCTGCTGCTGCTGCTGCTGGGTGTGCGCCCCGGGCTGTCTGTCAGCGTTTTTGTGGGTAGACGAGCCATGTTCTTAAGTTGTACAGGTGCCGCCGTGGGCCGGGGCCGGCCGCCCGTGCGATTCGTCGGGGCATGGCCTGTGCTGCGCACCCTGTCAGTGCCGCAGTCAGTGCCGCTGGACTGCGGCGCGGCATGCTCGCGCGAGTGGTGGCGTTGTGTGACGTGGCTTGTGCCGCTGGGCCCTGTCAAGCATCTTTCCCCGCCTTCTCCTTCACCATGCCGCTGCCCCTGCACAGCATGCTGAACACCCTCCCTCCCCCCTGCGCCTGGTTCCTTTCCTCCCTCGGGCGGTGGTTGGTTTGGGTCGGTTTGGGTTGGGTGCGCAGGAGCTGGCTGCGGAGGAGGACCCCGCGGCGCTATCCGTCCGCCGTTCTGCGCTGAAGAAGGCGGCCAAGATGTTGAGGGACGCCTTCTACACGCTGCAGGTGCGGTGAACGGGTGGAGGTGACAGTGGAGGTGACAGTGGAGGTGACAGTGGCGATGGCGGTGCGGTGAGGCGCACGCGGTGGTCAAATGGGTTCAGGCGCACAGCCCGGGCGGGTTGGGCGGGTGTTTCCAGAGCTGACGGCACCCGCCGCCAGTGCGGCCGGGTGCCGCGTCGTCGTCTGGCCGGCAGCGTCAGCGGCTTAGCGCTGTCCCGGGCAGAGCGCGGCGGCAAGCGCTGAACTCTTAACTGCGTCCCTTTAATGTTACTACGCGGGGAGCGAGATACACTCCTTCACGCCACCCCACGCTGCGTACACCACTCTGTGTTTTGCCGTAACGCCCTTCCTCCCCTCTCCCCCCCGCCCCCTCCTCATCCGCATGTGTTACTGCGCCTGCCTCCTGGCCACCCCGCCGCCTCCTATGGCCTCTTCCCGGCGCACCTGCAGCTGGGAGACGAGGCCTACAAGACCCTGGGTGAGACCCGGGTGATCCAGGGGGGGAGCCAGGGGGGGAGCCAGGGGGCCGGGAGGCCGGGGGGCACTTTTGCGGTTTCGCTGTCTTCATTGACAAAAAGGGGGCCATTGAAGGCACGAGTTGTTGGGGCCAAGAGTGTATGTAGGGTACTGTACTGTTAGGTAGGCATCTGCGGGCGATGATGAAGCCTCAGGTGTCCGGTTCCGCTGATGTCGGGTGAAAGGCCGCGGGACTCGTTTTTGTGCCCTGACTGGATGTGGACGGATCGCGACATCACGAATGTCGTGTGGGGGCGGATAGCCGTCAGCACTGCACGCACTCGACCTAACCCTCCACCCCACCCCCGCCCTCACCCTCACCATCCAACCCACCCCCGCCCTCACCCTCACCCCCGCCCTCACCCTCACCCTCCAACCCACCCCCCGGCCGCCCACTCGTCAGGTAACGACACGGAGCGCTTCCCGCGGGTGACGTTGGGCATGTCGTACGAGAGCGTCGGGCTCAGCAGGATGTTCTACACCAACACCGCTTGTCTGCGCCTGCCGGAAAACAGGCCCTGCCCTGATTCGAGCTACCGCTATTACCAGGTGTGTGTGTATGGGTTTGGAAAAAGAAACTGACGGGCAAGTGCACGTGTGTGCCCCTCGGGAGGTGTAGCAAGGGGATGGGGATGGGCTTTCAATGGTCCAAGGGGCATTGCCTTCGGGAAACGCCTCCGGGTGTAACATATCTGTTCGTGTGGCGAGGGAGGGGGACTTGAGCCGCGAGATGGAGGGATGTGGCTCTGGAACGTGGAGAGCGAAGGAACGGCTGCGATGACGCGCGTCGTACACACGGCGACACCTTCGCAGGCGGGTGTGGCACGCAACCCTCACCACACCAAACCAAACCGCGAGCCGGCACTTGGGAAGGGGCCGCGAGGTTTGGGCGCCTGGTTGCACCCGGCGGTTTGGTGTCCCCCCCGGAGGTCTGCCCCGGTGTGCTTCCCTTTCTCCGCGCTTCCATCCAGTATGAATACGGTACGTCGACCCATTTCCCGCACCCTCCCCTGCCCCTTCCGCCCCCCACCCCACCCCACCCCTTGCAGCTGATCCACTCGGGTGTCGACAGCATCATGCAGGTGTATCTGAGCCACCTGTTCGCCATGGCGGATGAGGTGGTGGACGTGACGCCCGGCCTCAGTAACAACCACCTGGACTTCATCTACAACGTGGGGACCAAGGTGCGGAGGGGTGGGGGAACCGGTCATCCGTGTGTGTCGGGGGCAAGCAGGTGTTGCTGTTGTTACAAGTTTGCCAGGAGGAGGGGACGATAGATTCCCCGTGGGTGTAAAAAGATCCGTGTGTGTGTTATTTAATCAGGCAGAACAGGCAGAACGTGTGTGTGTGTGTGTTTGGAAAAGGAACCTGTGTGAGAGAGAGTGTGTTTAGAATTGCAGAGAGAGAGTGTGTGTGTGTGTAAAGTCACGAAAACGGGGCTTGCGAGTCCCTCCCTAGAGTCCCTCCTGGCCCTCCTGCACCCTCGCTCCCTGCCTGCCTGGCTGAGCCCTCGCTCCCTGCCTGCCTGGCTGCCTCGTCACCGCAGGACCTGACGGATGCCAACATTCAGATCGGTGTGATGCACTTCGAGCACATCAAGACGCTGTTTTCAAGTGAGTGCCGTCGTGCTGCACCCTTCCGCCCCTTTCTCCCCCTCTCCCTTCTCCACGTCATCTCAATTATCAGTTGCATAGCAGTAGCAGTACCAGTACCAGTAGCAGTTGCAGTAGCAGTCGTAGTCCCATCCCAACGAAGCGGATGTCCCTGGGTGGGTGGGTGGGTGGGTGGGTGGGTGGGTGGGTGGGTGGGTGGGTGGGTGGGTGGGTGGGTGGGTGGGTGGGTGGGTGGGTGGGTGGGTGGGTGGGTGGGGGTGGGTGGTGGGTGGGTGGGTGGGTGGGTGGGTGGGTGGGTGGGTGGGTGGGTGGGTGGGTGGGTGGGGGTGGGTGGGTGGGTGGGTGGGTGGGTGGGGGTGGGTGGGTGGGTGGGTGGGTGGGTGGGTGGGTGGGTGGGTGGGTGGGTGGGTGGGTGGGTGGGTGGGTGGTGGGTGGGTGGGTGGGTGGGTGGGTGGGTGGGTGGGTGGGTGGGTGGGTGGTGGTGGGGTGGGTGGGTGGGGTGGTGGTGGGTGGGTGGGTGGTGGTGGTGGGTGTGGGTGGGGGGTGGGTGGGTGGTGTGGGTGGTGTGGGTGGGTGGTGGGTGGGTGGGTGGGTGGGTGGGTGGTGGTGT